>JANHFX010000364.1:0-17661 GCA_027560015.1 Chloroceryle amazona | reverse complement strand
CGCCCCCCTCCCCGGGCCTCCAGACACAGCTCCCCGCTCTGCAGCCACCTGTAGCAAAACCCTCCCCTCCTCCCGGCCCGGGTTTGGCTCCTTCGGCTGAAGGCGGAGGCAGGCGGGAGGTCGTTGTTCCCTTCAGGCGGTGCCTGGCCCGCAGGGGGTGGCAGCGGCCCGGCTGAGGCAGCGGCAGCGGAGCGCCCAGAGGCGGGAAGGCTCTGGGAGGCCTTGTCCCCAGTGCTCTCCACGCCTGGGACCTGCTTCCTCACGAAGGAACGTGAGGTCCAGTTTTGCTCCCCCTCGGTGCAGGGGAGAGAGCAATATCCCGGAATGAATTCAGGGCAGGGGGACTGAAATGCTGGGGGCTTCAGCACAGAAGAGGCTGAAGAGTTCAGCTTGACAAAAAGATAAAGCTGAGGGGGAACCCACTGGTTTTAGGTACCTGGGGAAAGTTTTAGAGAAAATAGAACCAAACTCTGCTCAGAAAACAACAAAAGGAAACATATTTTGCTTTAGCCCTACTCCTACTTTTCTAAATCCAAGTACTAAGCAAACCCATTTTTCAGTTTGGAAATGGGACAAATTGAAAATGGAAACTACAGTTAAATTATGTTAACATCCTAGTTATTGAATAAGAAGATACAAAGCTGATCCCCAGGGCATTGGGAGAGGTCAAATGATAGCAGTTTTGTAGCTCACAGCCCACAGTTTTACTTCAGCCTATCCAGTACAGAGGATCTTAGACCTTTTTTGAGATGTCTGTTTTTCTCTCTGTTTTTTTTTTTCTCTCCTCTTCCTTTCTGAAGCTTCTTTAGTCCACCACTACGTGAGCAAGAAAACTCTCTGTCCACCTAGATTTGATTCTTTCTTAATAAAGTCACAAAAGAACACAACAAGGATACCTTTTATTTTCCCCCCATCACAGTTGCTGTTTTTTTGATTTCTCCTTTCACAGATTGAGAAACTGAAGCAGGAGCTGATTGATTTGAAACAGCAAGCACAAGATGAAGTAAAGAAGCTGGTGAATGAACTTTTCTCTTTGTCCTCAGAACAGTGGGATCTTCTGAGCAGGCTGAGAAGTCCTGATTTTAGCATGAGGAGCAAGCTAAGGGAGTTAACTGTTACAGGTTTTGATGCATGAAGAAAGAACTCGAAAAATATAGGGATGATGTGGGAGTTATCCTGTGACTCTGCTATTATTTCAGTTAATAGTAGGAATATTTTACAGTATCTAAAATAGTGTTAGGAACCAGCTGGGTAATGGTGAGGCCAGAGGCACAGGAAAAACGTTTCATTTTTACTGAGATAAACATTAACTCCTCTGAATTCTTTATTCATTGGACCAAAAATGCTCAAAAAGAATGGAGAAAATGATTATTTGTTAATCTGGCTTTAGTAAGAAACACAGAATTGTGCTCATCTGCACTGTAAGACAGTTATCTCCCATCAAGCAGACTCCACGAGGAACTTTCTCTCATCCTCAGACTATAAAGAGCAGAAAAAGTTATATAGGTGATAGATGTGGTGGGTTGACCCTGGCTGGATGCCAGATGCCCACCAAAGCTGCTCTGTATCCCTCCTCAGCTGGACAGGGGGAGAAAACGTGCAGAGGCACGAGTTGCTTTAAACTCACTGTTCATTTCCAGACTTACTTCACTGGAGGGAGGCTTCTGCTCACTTTGCAACATTTCTTCTGATGATGAAATCCTTGAAACACTGCAGCTCAGTTCAGACATCCAGTTCTGTGCTCTGTGTGGGTTTTATTGCAATAGTTGATAATTGGTTTTGCTCATTTTGCTTTCTTCTTACTGAGGTTTTCTGATTTGCAGATGAACTACTATGCCCAACAGATAAAAGAACTGGAAGAGAAATTTCAGAGAAAAGTCAGAGAGGTTGGCCAAAGTCAATTAGAACTGAAATTAATAAAGGAGTTCCACAGGGAGAAAACAGCAATGGAGAAAGAGCTTGAAGATGTAAGTTTGTCATAAATACATGCTTGCAGTATTTACTTTAAAAGCAATTTTTCTGTTTGTGGGGCAGCATAGAGGTTGGAAGTGGAGGAGGACAGATGTGGCTGATCGACTTGCTCCTTTTCTTTACAGTCTGCAGAGAGTGAGGGGAAGCATGATGAGATTGCTAAATGCAAAGTGTGTAGCTAGAACTCACTTCTGTAATGGTCCGAGTGCTGCAGGGTTGGTTTTGGCTTTTCACAACAGCAGCATGGACTCATGCCAAAATACACGTGGAAGAGCTCGAGCATTCAGCACACACCTCGAAGATCCCTGTGGAGGAGACAGAGATTGACTATAAGCAGTACAAGTCTGAATGATTTCTCAGTAGTCAGCTCTGTTAGGATGTGAATATTCATATTTCAACTAATATAAGCCATTTAGAACATAAAACTAGGGGCTGTCTTTCAATAAGCACTTCTACAGCTCATGACCTAACCAGACATACTTTGGAGTTATAATACACATATTAAGCAGTAGTATTGCCCATAAAACACTTCAGCCTGTGATAAAAAACTATCCCAGCTGACTGATGACATGAAAAACCAAATGCCTCAAGTAATTCAACTGCTTTGCTAGCTCAGCTCTACTGGAATTTATTTTCAACTACAAGAAGGGACTTAGAAACAATACCAGATGCTTTCAGTGAAGACAAGTGATGGGTCAACAGCATTTAGATTATTAACACGGAGCTGCTTTTAAGCCAAGATATGCAATGTGAGGTAGGCATTTTTCAAAGACCTCTTGAGGCATTGGGCTTGGAGTGATCTGCATGGGTGAATCAATAGGCAAAGTAAACCTGCTTTCACAAGCTGAGCATTAACCAGCGAGAGAGAGCGTGTGTGACAGGCAGTGATGTGAAAATGCAGGCACGGGTGAGCTATGAAGGGTAAGCAAAGCAGCAATACAATCAGAAGGTCAAGTGAATTTTAGAGACTGTCAAATTTTGATGAAGACTGTGGGTAATGCCAGGAAAGACTACCCTGTTCCTTCCTGAAGAGTAGCTACACTTCTAGTTGGCTGGCTGAAATAAAACACCATTAATAAAGGAATTTTATTTTTTATCATAATTAAAAGAGTTTGGAGATTTCAAACAGGAGACATCCAGAAGTGGTTGTGAGATTGGAAAGGTTTCTTGAAGAAAAGGTAAAGATTGGCAGGGAGTTAAAGAAATTTTTATTAGAACAAAATTATTTCTCTCACTGACTATTGTAGTTTATGTAGTTTTCACAGTTCTTTACTGAGCATTTTACAGCATCCCACATCAATACAGGTATGATGAATGTGTTGGACAACAGGTGCAGCTTTCCAAGGAAAAGCATGGCATGTCAGGATCCCAAAAAGGCTCCCCTTCCATCACAAGCTCCAGTGCCCTTGGGGGTTCATTCTTTCTGTAGCAAGATGTTGGGTGAGCTGAAAACTGTGGGCATCATCTTAGAATTGACACTGCTTCAGATTTGAGCTTCGGTGCCACAGGCACTTCATGATGCAGTCATTAAGAACAGGTCTGTCTGTAATGTATACTACCTACCAAGCCTTCTTTATCTGGCTTCTCTTATAAATAAAAACCTGATCTCAGAGAATTATTGACTCTCCAGTGTGATGGTGCCAGCACGTTTACTACATTGTCAGTGTTGGGGGGAAAAAAATCCTCCAGGTTTGGTGCAAATGAAATAAAAGCCCAAATAATTTCTTCTTGTCTTTTAGGAAATCAGTGAGGGTTTGATGCAAAAAAAGATCCTACAGATCAATCGCCAGGAAGCACAGATCAGAGATCTGCAGAGTAAAGTGGAAAAGCCAGGGCTGGCCTTATGTCACAGGACTGGGAGAGAGACTCAGAAAACACAGCACCAGGCACAGAGAGAAAGCCAGTCAAGCATGGTGGAGATCAAGAGACTGCAGCAACTCCTAGAAATGAAGGATCGGGAGATGAAGCGAGTGAAGAAACTAGCCTGGAATATCTTAAATGAGAGGACTGAGGTGGAAAGGTTCTTCCTAGATGCTCTGGAACATGTGAAGCAGGAGATCATAGCCAGTAGAAAGTGCTATAAGAAAAAGGCTCAAGCTGCCTACTACAGAAAAATGATGGAGGCATGTGCAGGAAAGGAAGAATTTCCCCAAGTCAAAACATTCAGAAGCAACATAAATAGCACAAATAATGTGTACAGAGACCTAGAGGAAGCAGAGAAATGCTACTGGTATTGAAACATCAAAACCTAGTGTCTGTCTTCCTAACACACCTGCAAAAACCCTTTGCATGGTAATATTGTCTAGACTTGGAGTGCTTACAGAGGCTTCTGGAGTGAGAATAACTGTATGAGGTCTAATATCCTATCAATTAGTAGTGGCTTTGTGAGCACCTAATTTCAACTGGACTATCACTTTTGGGTCATTATTTCTGTGGGTTAAAGATAAGTCCAGAAGTTCTTTGCATATTCTGCCGTGTGCCGTGGAATTTGATACAGAGCTTCCAGTATAGATGTGCTGCTGCAGTTTCCTTTTAATGATTATTGTTGCTTCTCTAATCTTTTTGGGTTGATAGGCACTGCTCTTCTGTCATTGCACTTTTGCTTTTCACTCACTCCAGGGAGCCAACAACACTAAAACCTGACAATTCCAATTGATGCTAACAGCTCTTTACTCTGTTGCTGGTCATTTTAATAGCAATATCCAGGAGATGGCAAATCCAGTCTTTTTTCAGCTTTCTTCCATACGTCAGAAGCCCCTGCTTTGCACTCTGCTTTCAAAGGCTCAAGCTTCATAATAATCTAAACATTAAGCCATTACATAAAATACATATACTGACAAAAGCACAGTCAAAAGCACAGTCTCGTGCAGTACAGTGCTGATTGACAGGATTATATTTGATATTGAATAAAACAAAATCTCAGATTTATAAATGTGTCTTAGAACTTGTGTTAGGATGTTGCTTAGTTTGAATTAGGGCAACACAACCTGCAATGACTGGGATTACAGGTCTCTAACCTCCTGCTAGAATTCTGTGCCTACAAACTGCAGCAGTGTCCAGGCACTTAGATTTTAAGCCCTAGAGTCCCCCAGAGCTGAAGCTTGCAGGCATCCTAATCCCAAATCAAATGTTTAGTAGGCATTGGCTAAGAGTTGGTGGCACACAATCAAATCAGGTGGCCTGGTTCAGTTCAGGTTATCTTATCTCAAAAATGATACAGCAGAAACACTTCATGAAAAATCAGAGGTGAAAGTAGTTATTGAGATCTAAGGAAGCTTCCCCTTGGAGCAAGAGAAGGGGAGATTGGAAGCAAAGAATAAAAATGTGTTAGGCAGATTGACCCTTTTATGTATGAACTGGAGAAGCAAGGGAAGGACAATGTACTTGAAACTAATACACATTCCTACAAACCCTACCCCCCTGGTATTTATCACCACCACAGGAGTAACAGGAGTCCTTGGGTTTGGCCTAGAGAGCCACAGCTTTAGAACTTGAAAAGGCAGCACTGTGTGCTCAGATTTATTACTTGAATTTACATGCTATAGCTGAACAAGAGCAATGCAGGGGTAGAATTTAAAACCTGTTTTATACATAGAGAATCCATAAGAGGTACGGCTTTGAAATTTTCCTCTAATACATTGATCTTTTTCTGTGTTTTTCAGGGAAAAAATCCAGTTTGAAAAAGTGGATATCAGTGACTTGACATGGGAACAGAAAGAACGTGTTCTGCGATTCCTTTTTGCCAAAATGAATGGCACAAACCCATGGTAATACTCTGTTTTTTTCAGTAGGTGATTGCTGAGCTTTACCTGTAAGAGGAGCAGGGCTGTTAACTCCAGCTCTGGGGATTCCAAGAAACTCTGAATCTAACATAAGAATCTTGTGTGGCTTGGTGTGAGATTCTTTAACCTTTTGAAAAAGGTGATGTGACCATTTAAAAAGTTGATATGCTCTATACCAATTTTGGGCATCCACCAGAGCATACTGTGAGATCTTCGTGTGTGGTATCAAAGGAAAAGCGAGTGGAAGTAAATTTTGGTAGTGCTGAGGAAAGAGGGGAATTAACTTTGCTCACTGTGGTGGGTTTAATTTTGTTCAGTCAATAATGAATCCCAAACAAGTAAATAAGTGTATTGTGACCATAGCACTCCCCACATGTATTTCCTCTAAGAGTACCATAAAGCAACCTGCCTGGTATTAAACAGTATGAACAACCACAACCAGATTATTAAAAGTTCTTATTCTTATTAACCCAACTTTATGGGTTATTGCTGTCTGTATAAGACACTTGGGAGCATGACTTTAGTCATACCTAAAACATGGTTTGCATTGGAAATGCAAAATTCAAACATCTTAGGGGGGAATATAATTTTCTCTGTGTTAGAAGTGTTTTGTTGTGGTTTTTAATTACATTTAAGTTTTGTTAGTAAAAGCTCCATTAATGGCATTTTAGCAAGTTGTGTTGCCACAGCAATCCTGACTCATCTGCACCCTGTTGTGGATGGAAGTTGTCTTGTGGGCAAAGCTGTGAATTGCCAGGCCCCTGTCTGCTGCACGCACTTGAAACCCATCTCTAATAGAGTTATTTTCCTTCTCCTTAAACATTTATTCTTTCCTGAGCCAGCAGCTCAGATGACCCTGTACAAAGTGATGGGATTAGGATGTGTTTAGACCTCTGTATGTATGTGTTGCTATTATTTGATGAAGATACATTTCAGTTTGGAACAAAGTCAATTGCATTTGTTTTTGTGAATGAGGGATGCCTATGTGGAAAGGGAAACAAGGCATTCCTTGAAATGCTGTGTGAGGAAATTGGTGCAGAGGCCCTCAAAACAGTAAAAGGGAGATGGATACTCATGGTACAGGAGAGACCACCCCTGCAGAAAGGGGAATAAAGTCACCATCACACCCATGTGTCTTACCAAGGAACAGTCGTATTCTGCAGAAATGTGTTAGCGTGTTTTTAATTTGTAATCAAACTGCAAGGTGAGAATTTCCCTCTAGGGTACAGCAGAGATACAAACATTAGTGAATGCACAGCAACTGCACTAATATCTGTCAGTTACAAGGCAATCTTGACCAGAAGGCAGGATATAAAGTGTTCACACTCAGGTTGTTTAATTGGAACAAGTAAATGGTTACAATCATTAGAATAATCTTATTGTCCAGAGGTGCTTCAGTGAGTTCCCTGTAGATCCCTCATGGCTGAATCATCTTCCAGGAACCAGGAATAAAAATAGAGGCTCTCCCTCTTCAAAAACACAGATTCTTAAAAACAGGGCATACCAAGTCTTGTCCTTCCCTAGTAATGGGACCTGCAGTCCCTCCAGAACATGACTGTGTTTGAGCAAACGTGATAAGGAGTCAGTCAATCAACACAAGAAATACAGCCACAGGAACCAACAGAACAGGCCTGGCTGCTTTGTGATTAAAAAACCCGTTCTTTCTTGCTACTGACCTGGCTACTCACTCCCCCTTCCACCCAGACCCACCTGATGCTGTGATGTGAAGATGTTTGTGTTTCTGCTCCCATAGTTTGGTTATGTTACAGAACCTGTAGGCACGTATCTGTTAGCACAGAAAAAAGGCACCAAACAATTGTCAGGTATAATGGGATTGACATCAAGCTAGAGAGTACAAGCCACATGCACAATAGGACAGAAGTTTTCAAGCTGTCAGAGGCACGGTGAAGGTCACTACCATACAGGAATTTCTTTCACCCTCAGACAAGCAATCAAATATGCTTTTCTGAAAACCCCCTTCGAAAGCTATTTCCCAAGTGTTTTGGAAGCTGCTCAACAGATGAACGACTGACATTTCCAGCTCCCAAACTTGCTGTCTTCATTGTATGTAAAGTCAATCCTATGAGACAACCAAGGTCCCAGGTATGTCACTCAAAATGAGTACTCGTCTTTGAGAAAAGTGAACTCAAAATCTTAACATGTAAGATAGAGGTAAAAAAAACCAAACTGCTACAAGATGTAGCCAGGAGTGAGTCACTAAGGCTAAAGATATCTAAGTGGCAACCAGAGTTGTCACTTCAGAGAGTCTGGAAACACAAATTAAGACCAATCTCACTGTCTGCCCTTTCAGTTAGATAAGGTAGTTTCATCTGTGATAGGTTGTAGGAAAAAAATATTGAGTTCAGATGGCTAAAAAAACATTGACAACAAGAAGAAAACCTAGACTGTGCGTTACATGAGCCTGCCCAATCTGCACAGACACAGTGGTCCTTGAGAAAGTGGAGCTTTCTATTCATTCCCAAGGAAATGATGATGGTCAGGACAGAGCTGGGAAGTGCAGCATAGAAGGAGAAGGGCACCAGGAACAGCATCTACAAAGGCTGGTTTAGTTTCCCATAGTTGGCATAACCACAGCAGGCTTGGTGACGGTCGCATCTTCCTCTTTCCATTGAGAAATGACAGTTTTCAGCTGTGTGTAGAACTGCACTCCCTGGAGAAAAGGGAGACACGAGGATCAGATGTTTGGCCTTACAAATTCTTCAGCTCTGTACCAGGGGTGTATCAAACTGTTTCTGCTTTATTCACAGAGGGATGAATCTTCCTCTGTGGGACCAATTCCTGTCAGCCTGTTCCTTTTACCAGTTCCCAAAAGATTCTGGTTCTGTGAGAAAGCTTGCTACTTAATTCTTTCTCCCTTCTCAAATCTCCTTAAAAAACCCTTGCTATTTTAGATTTAAGAGAAAAAAAAACCCAACCAAACAACAAAAACCAACCCAAACAAACTAAACTACCAAACAGACTTGACTATTGTAACATGCTTTATGGTGGCTGTGATCACTGGCTGGTCTTCAGTTGAGACACCTTCAGTCTCCTTACTACTAAGGTGTGATGACCATCTCTCCATTGCCATTTATAATGTGATTTATCACAATTCTACCCAACAGAACATTCTGAATCAGTAACTTACCTGCTTGCCATAGAAATTGGTGTCCCCTCTGAAAGAAGCACGAGAGCCGGTGAAAGAGAACATGGGCAGAGGTACTGGGATTGGGACGTTGACACCCACCTAAACCAAAGGAAAGCTATCGTATTAATCACAAGAAGCAGCAGACTGCAGAGCATTCTCCAAAAGGACCAAATTTTGTTCCCTTACGTCTGGTGGCTTAGTCACTACAGCCGGAAGGCTGCCCACTGGGAATGGTGAGGACCAGTAGCAACAATTCTACCTTGAACATACCTGCCCCACATCTACTAAGTGAGAGTATTTCCGAGCTGTGGCTCCGTTGGTGGTGAAGATTGCAGTTCCATTCCCATAGGGGTTACTGTTCACCATCTCAATGGCATCATCTAAAGAGTCTGCTTCCAGAACCACTAAGACAGGCCCAAAGATTTCTTCCTTGTAGCAAGTCATGTTCGGCTGCCAAGACAAACAGCAGAAAAAGCAGCTTGTATAGATGATAGAATAAAAATGTCCTGGTAAATAGGGTATCATAAACACACATGTTCAAGATATTCCTAGGATCACCCGTTATACTTCACCGCCAAGGGCCATCCCTCAGTCTTCCTCACCTTGTCACCATTTCCCATGCCCATACCATCTCTCTAGCCCACTGAAGAGGGTCCTGCTTTTCACCTGCAGCGCACTTTCTGCTTTTACTGCCTGCATAACCTCCCTTACAGGTCTGCTCTGACCAAGGCTGATTGAGACCAGGATCAATTTATTTCAGTTCTTGTTTCCAAAATGACTAGAACCTGCTAACTTTTCCAACTGAGTGTCCAGAATTGATGTCTGAAAATCAGCAACATCTGACAACTACAGAAATACCAGCTGGAGAGCAATCACTAATAGTTCATACAGCAAACTCCAAAACATTCATCTGACAATTTTTTTTACACGGCTTATCGCACTATTAACCATCGTATAAGAAAACTAAGAGTCACAAAATCTCAGTGAAACTTTTACTTTTGAATACCAAACAATATTTACGACACATCACAGGAAGAGAAGTGTTTTAAGAAGTTTAATGAAAATAAGGCAAGAAAATTCCAAGATAGGCTAAAAGCCTGACTTATCTAATAGTGTAAAATCAATAAAATCCTAAGAATACAAAGTACAATAGCAGAACTATCAAGATTGCTTTTCTATCATGGAATTACTCAGCGAAAGGTCCATGAGGAACCAAATACTTAAGGAAATCAAATCCTACCAGCTAATTGCATAAACATGAAAGAATGAATTTAGATATGAAAGCTCATGTGGTTGTGTACCTGGTAAAGAACATTCCCCCACAGCAGTGTCCATCTGTTGCACACCATGCATTATTTGGAGAGACTGACTCAACAACGTTGTGTCAATATATGCAACAGCAAAGAGATTTTCTACCTTATTCTGTCTTATTCTTGTGGAGATTTCCCAAATACTTACCTCTTGTTTCTGCAAGTCCTTACATTGCAGAAATGTCAAACAGAGGAAGGAAAAACTGCAAGTTGGGCTGTTCATCATCCTCTGCCTTAGGCATCTGCTGCTGGCCGTTCCTACAGCTGGTGTGCTGTGCTCAATGGACACTTAGTCCAACACAATACAAGCTGCCCATATCTTCTTTTAATTGGCTGAAATCCAGTCAAGTTAAGATAACTAACCTCATCCAGAGCAGGCTACACTCCTGCAAACTCTTTAATCACCCCCACAACAGCATTACAATGAGCACTTTGCTGGGACTGTGCAAGGGAAGGCTGCACCATTTGTGGGCTTTCTGCCAGGTGGTTCCTGATCACTGACTGACTTGGGTAACCCACTTTTCAACCGATCCTGCAACTGAAGGGGTCACTCTAAAGCACTGGGTTTGGTCATCTTACCTTGACTTTGGCAAGGATTGTTGGCCCAACAAAATTGCCATTTTCATAGCCCTTCACTTTGATATTACGTCCATCCAGAAGAAGGCTGGCACCTTCTTTTACTCCTTTCTCAATCAGATGGCAAACCCGTTCCTTAGCTTGGGGGCTGATTAAAGGCCCTAGATCTGCTCCAGGTTGGTCTCCTGTGAAGAAGCAAAAAAACCCATGTTTTTAACCCTGACAGCTTCCTCTTCACAGGGATTGTGGAGAGAACTACACTGGCAGGAAAAAAAAAATGAAAAAAAAAATGTTTCTGAGACACAGAACAAAGACTTGAGACATTGATGAACAGGAGTAATAGCCTGAAACTCTCATAATCAACAAACGGGAGAAGTTGTAAGCATAAGCATGATTTTAGATCACTGGGAAGCCCAAATTCAACAAGATTCTTCTCAGAAAAGAAACTTTTCCCTTTGCAGGACTTTATAAACCAAGATAATTCTCCTAGTATTACTAACAGTCTATTTTTCCAAAGTACCTGTTTCCATTTTTCACTTTTATTGCATGCTTACTACAAAGTGGAAGGATCTCTAAGTGAGGTTGCTGTCTAATTGGTAGGTTTGAGTTAAACATAGGACAAAACCTCAAAGCTTCAGTTAAAACAAGACTGGTCTTGTAAGCCTTGTGTCCCAGTCAGACTGCTAAGTCTTCCTACACATTCATAACTCGGGGTCTAGGGCTGTGTTTCCCCACACAGACAGACAAGCTGCTAGCTTCTACCCCTACTCATCAAGCCCATGGTGCAGTAGCTTCCAGGGACACACCGTAGTACAGCAGATATGCTGACCTAAAAGGCTACAGAAGTGAATTACCTCCTAAGAAATTACCACAGTGAGTACCTGCATTTACACGTAGATTTTTGGCTCTGTCCACAAGCTCTGGCAGCCATTTCTGAGCTTCTCCCACTAGAATTGCTGTAGACAGGGCCATGCAGCGCTGGCCAGCTGCTCCAAAAGCAGCTCCAACCAGCTGGTTCAAGGTGTTCTCTTTATTGGCATCAGGCATCACCACACCATGGTTCTTGGCTCCCTGAAATACAACAGATACACAGTGTCCCACTACCAGGCACCCCAGCCCACTTGTTTAGCTCTCTGGCAGTATCTTCATACAGCAGGTATCATTCACAGGAGACAGAGGCAGTCTGTGTGCTGAAGTATGTTCAGTTCAGAGGCATTACCATGTTGGCCTGGACTCTCTTGCCATGCCGGGATCCTCTCTCGTAGATGTACTCGCCCGCCTGATTAGATCCCACAAAGCTGATTGCTCTGATATCCGGATGGTCGCAGATGAAATTCACAGCTTCAAACAGAAAATAATACATTGTAACTGTGGTGCTTCCCTCGGTTCCCATCCCCACAGTGCTAAATCTATGTATCTTTCTTCTTACAGAAATAGTTGCCTCTGGGTTTCTCACCTCTGAATTCCCCCGCTACGTGTTTACGCATCTCCCTGCTAATCTCTCAGCGGATGTACTCCTGCCCCTGTCCTCATCCACCCAGCTCTCTGCCAGATCTTTACACTTGGGGTGTCTCCCAAGGTGCCAAAGGAATGCAAAAGCAAAGTTCCTGTTGTCTGTTTGTATCCTCATGTCCTGAAGCTACTTATCTGCTGTAAAACATCCCATGCTAGGAGCTAGAATACTGGCATCCACTGCAGTCAGTGAGGCATGGAACTCTTGTTTAGGCTTCCGTGGGAAACCAAGGTGATTTATCTACTTATTTCAGTTGGAGCTTAGGTTGCTGAATAGAATTTGAGCACTTACATGCCTTGGGAACTCTGACCTCAGCCCCCAAAATTTTGTCCACCTTATTTCCTGAAAGATTTGGTGCGAGATGGCAGAGAATCTCCCAGTCACCTCCCTTCACCTCCATCAAGAAGGCTGAAATTTCTGTCCCAACCTATCTAACAGCAGCAGGATCAGACTCTCCAGACAGTACTTTCACTGAACACACACCACAACACTTACACGCTCCAGCCATCTCCCTGGAAGGGCTATTATTACCTTCATGCTGTCCATGGATGATATTCAGCGTCCCATCGGGGGCACCAGCGTCCTGAAACAGCTTGGCAAGGAACATGAGTGCTCCTGGTACACGCTCCGATGGTTTCATCAAGAAGGTGTTTCCACAAACCATAGCCATAGGGAACATCCAAAGAGGAATCATGGCTGGGAAGTTGAAGGGTGCAATTCCAGCACAGACACCCAGGGGCAGACGGTAGGTATAAGTGTCCATGTCTTTAGTGATGGAGGGCATGGTCTCTCCCAGTATGAGGGATGTCACACTGCAAGCATGTTCAACCACCTCTGCAGCAGAAAGGGCAATATGCCACTGGATGATCTATTAATAATTAGTCCCCAAACTCCCTTCTCACCACTGCCTTGACCCAAGGCTTACAGCCTCCTTCCCCACAACTTAAAACTCATTGTGCTCCAGAAAATCCCTTTGCTCTGTCAAGTTACTGTGAGCTCACTGAGAATGGATTCTCTCTCCAGTCCATTATCTGTCACTGTGATAGGAGCACAGACACAACAGCCCCAGTAAAGAAAGCATGGGTATAATACTGTTGTACACCTGGGACTCCATCTTGGACATCTGAGCACAAGCAAGAAACTCTTATCCCTTTACAGCAATTTGTACTCGCTCCTAGAAAAAGGAAGGACCTAACGACTTGGAAATTATTTAAGGAAACTCTTAGGGAATGTTTCAGGTTAGAGTTACAACTGTCCCTTTTCTTTCAGTAGGAGGCTATGAAGGGAGCTACACGTATGGACTCCCAGAGCAAGCAGTTACTCAGGAGATCTCCCTTCCTATGGGTTCTTAATGCCCCCTTTTCAAGGAGAGGAGCCAGCAGCTTACGGAGGCCTCGGAACACATCTCCCTCAGCATCAGCCAGGGTCTTCCCTTGCTCAAAGGTGATGAGTTTTGAAATTTCTTTCTGAAAATGGAAAACATGAAGTTTATGATCATTAACATCACAATGAACACACCGAGCAGCGCCTGGAAAAGCCTACACCGATTGATTTACTCCTCATAGACATGAAGCCAAAAAGCCATGCAGGTGACATTTTAGAAAAAGCTACCTTGGGGGGGCTTGTACTCTACAGCTTTCAGGTGTCATACCACAGACACACCAAAAGAATAATCAGGGAAATCCAAAGGCATAGCAACGTACTTCTCCCACTTGTCTTTATCAACTGGCACATGCTCCATCAAGGCTGAAAGTTCCTCTTGCAGTCTTTTAGTAAAGGGACAAATGCAGAAAAATATTCCTTAAGCAGCACTGCCTCTCTGTCCCCACTTGATGAAGAGTGCTTTGCTACACCTCTCAATGACAGTGCCTCAGTTGGCTCCTCAATCATGGCAGCAATGCCTCATTAAGAACTCTGTAAACCCCGAGTCTCTCAATTTAATTCCTAAAGTCAACTGCAAGGCTTTCGGCAACCGCCATGGCACACGGCCGGGGTGTCTCACCAGATTGTCTTTGATGAGCTGTTGGTAACGCAGGAAGATTTGCTGGCGACTCAAAACAGATGTTTCTGACCAGTTCCAAAAAGCCTTTTTGCAAGAAGCTACAGCTGCCTCCATCTCACCGGCGGTGGCTTTTGGTACGCGTCCAACGACTTCATTTGTGGCCTGGAGGAAAAACAAACAATCAAAACTCAACTTTTTCCATCTGTCCCTACCAACCACTCAACGGCCCTTTCGCACCACACACCAATATCCTTGCTCTACAAGGAGCTGCGATTCTGAGGGAAGCACAAGAGATATCCCTCCTTGGTGTGCACAAAAGGCCCGGGCTACGACTGGGATAGTTCTGAACACCTTCACTCTACGCATCTCAAATTAGTCACCCGGAAAGCTACAAATGCAGTTCTGATTTCCACGTTTGAGTTGAAGTGACTTGTGCATCTTGAAGTTTCTAGTGAGCGTAAGGCAAAGGTTTCTGTGGAGTGTGGTCTTTTCCTTCTGCATCATCCTGGCTCATCTGCTGTCCCTCTTGTTCATTGACTGAGGCGCGATTCCTTTGAGAAGCAGTTAGAAGTTTAGAAACTGCTGTCCAAGCGCTTACTAGGGGGGGCCAGAAGGGTCAGAATTCTGAGCACAACCTCATTTCCATTTATCTTTGGTGGCAGACTCAGACAAGTACAAGTGCTACTCGTCTAAGATTATTTTGCACTGCGGAGCATCCAGCCTCTGAACTCACTGTGAATACTGTGGCTCGCAGAAGCGCTCTGAAAGGAGAGGAGCTTCAGCTCTCAGGACTTTTTACCTTGGTCTGAGAGTGAAATCAGTCTCTCTTGGGACTTCCCAAGCAGCTACCATCAATCACGCCCAGTTGATTTCACATACATGGTGAAAGAAACCCTTCAGAAATATGACATGGGGATCACAAACCCTTTCTAGGAGCCGAAAAAAAAAAAAAAGTAAGTGGAGTTTAAGGTTGCTTTCCAGAGATCAGGGTTCCACTACAGAGGGGAGATAAAGGAGGTGGTCACTGTCCTAAGAGTGACATTTCATGTGAAAAGGAAATTGAGAAGCAACTACGCAGCGCTAAACTCATCTTCGGCTCTGAGTCTAAACCTTTCTCAGGAAATGGATGGACTTTCCCCTTGCCAGAGGCACGGACCCTTGTTGCACAGCGATTGCGAATACACAAGCTGAGACCCTTTCACTTACTGGGTTGTGGATATCAATCCATTCAGTAGTTTTGGACTCGACAAACTTCCCATCAATGAAGAGCTTGGTTGTTGGCTGTGGAGAACAAAACACCCGAGCGTGAATGGTTTTTGTCTCAAGGTGTCTAAATACCAATGTGCCTTATTACACGCGAGCCCTCACCGTTACCTGCTGTGCTGCCCACTAAGGAGTCTAGGTCCAGTATTTGCTGCAAGACCCAGCTAACTACTTAGGCTGAAATTTTTCATGCTCTCTGCCCCGTTCTTCTCTCATTCCACACCAAAGTGGCCAAAATTATTTCTAAAAGCAGTTATAGGAAAAATACATCGCTATGGATTGAAATGGTTCAGAACTATTTCAATCTACTTAATCACCCAATCTTTACTAAGTTAGAAAACTGAAACCCCACCACTTGTAAATGTTCAGAAGCAACAGTTAATAATTCACCTTGTGAGGATTTCATCTACCCAGTGCACACTGTACTGCACGCTTCCTTCCCATCAAGCCGCTATGTAGGCTCATCTCATAGCTACAGGCAGAAAATTGGACTTTCCCCACTCCCCACTTGGTCCTGCAACTAAGAGCAAGGAATGTGCATCTGCTGAGTATACAGTGACTGTCCCGGCAGGCAGCACGGGAAAAAAGAATTTTACAACTCAGATGCAGAGGAGGGAAAATGAAAATTTGGACTAAGAAATTCAGATAAATATAGGGCGAAAGGAAAAGCAGAGGCAGAAGCTGTAACTAGCAATGGATGGTCAAGGAAGTGTATAATGCAGGAAAACACACTGGGACTGCACCAGTTAAGAAACTAGAAACTAAGAGCTGATATTGGAAGGTAAGAGAACTATGGGAAACAAGAAACAGTTAATTATGCCATAGAACAGTGGCTTGGGGAGAACAGGTAAGAGGAAGGGGAAATCGATCTTCAGAAATGGAACAACAGAACTGAGATCTAAACACATCAGGAAATCCTGTGAAGGAATTAGGGTGGGGAATTACGAGAGGCGGATGAGGATTGGGGTGCTGTTCACGGTGTAATGAAGGGAAGTAGATCACAAGAAGAATCAGGAACACAAATAGTGCTGGCTGGACAAATATCAGCAGTGAAAAGTGGATGAGAGTGAAAAAAATATCAGCAAAGAGAGCTGGAGCAAGCTGGGAAAGCGTGAAGATGTGAAAGCTGGGATGAGAAGCTGGAGCAAGCTGAGAAAGCGTGAAGATGTGAAAGCTGGGATGAGAAGCGTTAGGACTGTTAATGGATAAGCAAGACCTAGTGACTTGGAGCTATAACACTGGGAGTGAATCGAAGTTACACTTGGGAACGAGAGGCAAGAGCCTCTGCCTATGAAAATACAACCCCCTCTAGATCCTGGCAGGAAGCAGAGGAAATCTGAATGCCTTGACTGAGTTTCCTGACTTTTAGAAAAGGTCTTCTAGCGGTGGTCTAAAGAATGACAAACTCCTCCTGCCTTCAGTCGCACCACCAGCGCGAGTGCCACGTGTATGCAGTGAATCTTTTTGACCCACATGGACCTCGGTGCAATGGAATTCATGTTCCTTCAAATTGCTTAAAAGACTTATCTAGAAAATTGCATATACAAAGGCAAAATATTTCCAGTGAGTCAGGAAATGCGGAGTTAAGACGGACTGCACTTTTTCCATGAGATCACCACCTGTTTTTATTCTGTAGAGAACGAGCCTGCTGCGAGAACAAGGGCCGGGCTAAAGCAGACTGTACGGAGAGTCGTGATTTAGCCGCTAACAACGCGGAGAGTGAACAGCCACGGATACCAGAAAAAACATTCCCTGGAACGGTTAAAGTTGTACAATCCTGCCCAAAGGAAATCGGATCCTCTCTCTTCCATAAATAGATGAGATGAGGACAGTCCACACAGCTTGAAATCTCTTTTTTTTTGCCACGCATTGGCCATTTATTCTATATTCCTTTTTGCCGATCTTACTGAAGAGATACGACACATAGTAACAGGAATCCAAAAAGCGGTAAGAAAACCCTGGCTGGTGGGTAAATAGCACAACGTGTGCTACTTAAGGAACACGGAGAAAACAAATGAGGGTGCGATTTGATGCCCTTCCTCCTGCTCAGCCCGGCGGGGATCGCGGAGCCGACTTGAACGGGTGGAAACGATCTT
>JANHFX010000363.1:0-31735 GCA_027560015.1 Chloroceryle amazona | reverse complement strand
CAGATGGACTGCACGGTTATTGGGCGGTAGCCGTGTGCTTTCGGAACCAGGTTCCTACGCCTTTAAACGGCAACACCCTTCAGGTACTGGAAGGTCACTGTAAGGTCCCCCCAGAGCCTTCTCTTCTTCAGGCTGAACAGCCCCAATTCCCTCAGCCTGTCTTCATACAAGAGATGCTCCATTCCCCCGATCATCTTGGTGGCCCTCCTTTGGACACGCTCCAATATGTGTACATCCTTCTTGTGCTGGGGGCTCCAGAACTGGATGCAGTACTCCAGGCAAGGTCTCACCAGGGCAGAGTAGAGGGGCAGAATCACATCTCTTGATCTGCTGGCCACAGTTCTTTTGAAGGCATAGCAAGGTGTTCCAGAGAAGAGAGCAGGCTGACCAATAGGCAATGTCCAAAATCCACAGATACATGAAAAATATTTGCTTTAAAAGGAAAATTATTCCACCTGTTTGATGAGTGACTCTCCTTTTCCTGTTGCTCACTGATGGGAAGAAGGTTAAAGCTGGGAACATACTAGAGCCATTTCAGAACTGTGGTTTCAAAGGGCTTTTCCAAATGCTGGAATATGCTGGAAAAATACAGTAAATTACAGTATTCAACACAAATTCAGTTGCTGAATAAAGCTGTCTCCTAATAGTCTGTGGATCTGTCTCAGTATGAAATACAACTTGAAATATTAAAATTACCAATAGAGGCACAGTTTTTGTAGCACCCAACCGGTAAGAGATTACCAGACACAGTCCCTGGGCTCTTCTGATGAATAAGGTATGCAAAAAATAGACATGCATGTTTTTCAATGACTGCCATTGGTATTTTGTAGATATCTGGTTTGTTTCAAATATAAATTACATTAAAAAAAACCAAACAAACCAAAACCAAAAAGTGAAATGAACAGTATTAGAATACATTAACTTGCATTAGACCTATATATTTTCAGAAAAAATGTAAAAGAAAAACAATTAATGGCATATGTGATAAAATCAACTGTTTCAAAGTATTATCCCAAAGAACATGCGTCTCATACAACAAAAAAGAAATTCTTTGTGAGAGCAAAGAAGGTGAGGCTGAAACAAGGATTGTCAACTTACTACAGCAGAAGTAGTCACTTATGTTCTTTGTATTTTTATTTTTTTTTAAACTTGCTCCAGGGATATCTAGATAAATTCAAAAGCAGGAACAAAATACGGTATAAATAAAAAATATCTATCTTCTTTTCACATAATCTTTTTTCTACTTGCCATCTTAATTATAAAACATCTAAAAAATGTGGTAAAAACAATGAGGAGCTGCAAAGTAGTATCCTGGTGCTAGTGTAGCGGTAGCAGCTCCTAGTGTAGAGGGCAGTGCTCCTACAAAATCAGAGATGTTTACTTAAAAATAGAAGATAAACCCTGTACTCTGGCAGCAAGTGCTTTTTCTGTGGCGATCTGTAGCTTATAAATGTGTAGTGCCAAACAACAGATCTTGCAGAGCAGAGCAAAGTCAGAGACACTGAACAGTGCCTGGAACAGACAGGATCTGATCTCCGGGGACAGGCTTGATGCCGAGCATTGCTGCACAGCATGTCAAACCACGGAAGCATACCTCACAGTCTACAAATATGTACACTACAAGAAAGCAAAACAAAAGAAGCAAAAGTGATGCTCCATCACTGGATGTGTTTAAAACCAGGTTGGATGGGGCTTCAAGCAACCTGGTCTTGTGGGAAATGTCCTTGCCTGTGGCAGGGGGTTAGAAGTAGCTGGTCTTTAAGGTCCCTTGCAACCCAAACAATTATACAATCCTGTGAAGTCACATACTATTTTCATGAGCATTCATGGAAAGGTAATGCCTTTCTGTCCCACACTAGACAGATCTGTGTCTTTCCACTGTCTGATTATGGAGTAACTCTCAATTTGCATATTCACCTTTCCACTGGACTTTATTCTCTCGGATGGTTGAAGTTCTCAGTTTTCTCTGGTATTTTCTTTCCTTTGAACTGTTTCTTAGTACCTATGTATAACATCTTTGTTATTAAAACTTCAAAAGATTTAGTATGAATGGAAAAGATTTTTAAGTTGTCATTGAAAAAGCCAAAGAGAGAAGTTTTGAGTAATACCTTTTTTCCCATGTGAAGATCAGGTGCTTCTTTCCTTCAAACTATAACTGGTAGAATGTTTTATGCCAGGAACTCCTGGTTCCTTGTGGTCCCAGTAAGAAAGGCATTCTGACTCTGCAAGGTATCACTTCAAATGTCATTTATTGGAGTTAATACTAAAAAGAAAGAGGAGAAAATATTGACAAACTTAGATGCCTTCAGAGACTCCACAGATGAGATAATCAGCAGCTGTGTGCACTAGGCAAAGAGCAGCATCACTTGCCAGGGAGCAGCATGAGCAATGACACTGTTGCAGTGAGTGAGATTCAGCTACCTGAGGAGTGGTAATTGGGCAAGAACCTTTCTTACCTTTCTTTCGGCAAGCGTGTGCAGCAGAAGAAAAGATTGCCATCTTACTTCTACTTTATAACTCACAAATGGAGTTATTACTAAAGTCAACCAGCAATCAAGGGGCATAGAGGATTGGTGGATGTGCTTCACCTTCTTTTACCTTGGGTTGTTGTGCAAACACAATATATATTGACATACCATCTACTATGAGCTCTGAAGGGGAAAGGACACATTAGGTATTAAGTTCACCCCAGTCCTGACACACTGACTATCTGAGAGGTTCAATATAAGGTGCTGGTTGTCTTAAAAGTCCTAGAACCAATACCAATTACAATCTGTCTTAGACTGTGTGTGCACCTGTCCTGGTTTCAGCTGCGATGGAGCTAATTTTTCCTCTTAGTAGCTAGAATAGTCCCATGTTTTTGATTGAGAAGAATGTTGATAATATAGTGATATATTTAATTTTTGCTAGGAAATCAATGACTTTTCAGCTTCCCATCTTTTGTTAGTATGCAGAAGCACAAGAAGCTGTGAGGGAGCATAGCCAAGAGAGCAGACCCAAACTTGCCAAAGGAATATTCCATTCCATAGAATGTCATGCTCAGTTTATAATCTGGGAGGAGTTGGCTGGGGGGATGAGCATTGCTGCTCAGACATCAGTCAGCGGGTGGTGAGCAACTGCATTGTGCATCACTTTTCTTGGGTTTTATTTATCTGTTTTTTTCATTATATTAATTTTAATTAAAATTACTGTTATAATAATATTTTATTGATATTAGTGGTATTACTGTATTATAGCTTAGTTATTAAATTGTTTAGTATTAAATTGTTTATTTATTAAATTGTTCTTACGTTGACCCACAAGTTTTACTTTTTTTTCCTGATTCTCCTCCCCAACCCACTGGTTGGGGGTGTGAGCAAGTGGCTGCATGGTGCTTAGTTGCTGGCTGGGTTTAAACCACAACAGCACCACACAGAGCTGATCTCCAGCACAGCAAATATCATGACTGAATAAAAAGCATCTGAAATCCTGTAAGTGGGACTTCTTTGGCCACATACCTTTTAAGGTCATTGACAGATGCCAGTATAGACTCTGCTAAGCATGATGCAGATGGGCAGGCCATCCAAAGCATAAGCTGTTGGGGAACGGCTACACACGGCTACAAGGAGGTCATGAACACATCAGCATGGGGTGAACAAACCAGACCAAAGGCCTGTGTTCAGGCCCTGTGTACGTGTGCACGAGAGGCCTGAGCCTGGGCCCCCGAGTAAGTGTGTGGGGGCACGAGCAGGCATCCTTAGCCGTCCTTGAAGGCAGAAGAGGATCCTGGCGGCTTGCCCAACATCAAAGGCAGAAGATAAGATCCTGAATACAGGACACTATGAGTGTGGGAAAAGCCTTAAGGATGAGCCTGCCGTGTGCCCACCAATTAGGATGCTGTTAGGTGCATGGACAGTGTGACTGACCAATTGCTTTTAGGCAAAGCATATATAAGCATGGCTAGAGAAACAATAAAGTTGAACATGATTGCAACTCATATTGGGTCAGGATCATTGTTCCCAGGCCTTTTCCTGACAATAAGCAAATATTGCCCCCAAACATTGCACAATAGTTGCTAAGCAACCATAAGAAATTAAATATGAAAATACAAACACTGTAAAAAGATGCTTGTTATGCAGCTTAACATATCCTCAATTATGTCAACATTATGGAAAAGGGGACCATGAGCTGGTTTAGGCACAAAGGGCAGCAAAAAATCCTTGATGACCTCTTTCTTGAGACAAACAGGGATTTTGAGCAGACTTTAATCGTTTGTCTTGCTTTACAGCACTACTTTTGAATTTCAGGAGAAACATGTATTTTCCCCAGGTCCAATGCACTAACTAGGCAAAAGGACATTTGTCTGCTTATGACTGCATAGGGTAGCTCATTCTGATCAAAATTTTCAGCTACTCATAGGCTGCTTCTCCACTAACTTTCAGTGTAGAAAAAAATACAAAACTATCCAGTGATGTTTAGTGACAGACTACTCTCAGATGAAGTTGTACTGCTGCATCCATTACTGCTGGTGGAACCAAACTTCCTCCATGAGCTTATTTGCTCAGAGTATTTTAAAATATTTTACCCGCCTCGACAAAGTAGTTTTTCACATTAGGGTAGCTAGCATAATTTGGAAGCTGATTAGTTATCAGATGTTCAGACAGCTTATTTGTGTGAAGAATGGTTGTGGTAATAGTGCTGCTGCAGAGATATGAAATGTAGAGTGTACAAAGAAGGCAAATATATGGGCTGGGAGAACATACTGGTAACATGCCCTGTTCTAGAGCAGCTGGAGCAATATTTTTTGAGAAAGTCTTGGACATTAGGCAAAGAGCTGGACACCTGTGCAGGGCCATCTGCACAGATGCAGGGTCATCTGCAGGGCCATCTGTGCCATCAAATAGTTCTGTTTGGAAGAGACCTTCAGGATCTTTGAGTCCAACCATTATCCCACCATTGCCAGGCCACCATAAAACCATGTCCCTAAGCACCACATTTACACATTTTTAAAATACCTCCATGGATGGTGACTCTACCATTTCCTGGGCAGCCTGTTCCAGGACTTTACAAGCCCTTTCAGTGAGGAAATTTTTCCCAGTATCTAATCTAAATCTCCTCTGGTGCAACTCGAGGCTGTTTCCTCCTATCTCTTACTACATGGAAGAACAGACCGACACCTACCTCACACAACCTCCTTTCAAGTAGTTGTGGAGAGCGATAAGGTCTCCCCTGAGCCTCCTTTCTCCAGACTAACATTTTCACTCAGGACAAACACATAGAACCAGATCATACAAAGGAGTGTGGGTGCCTAGGAACACTCTTCATGGAAGCACCAAAGACATGTTTGAGCAACTGCTGACCAGTAGCTGGAAGTCAAATGTGAATATGTGAAAATAGAAGAATAAGAGAAGACACATTACAGCTGTGCGCTCAAGCGGTAATAGTTTGATAGGATAAGGGAAAGCTACATCAGCCTAGCTCACAGAATAAGAACATTTAACAAGGTGAGAGGAAAACTGCTTACTGTTTATAGATTTTCCCATCCTCATCACTGCTATAACATTCCTCAGATGAAAAGTTCATTCTGAGTTGGGAAACTGAAAGCCACCCCAATTACCAGGCTCTGCATGTGCATAACTGTATTTCACAAAACAAAGCACATTGTTAAGGGTAAAGTAGCTCCCTTTCCATTTCACAGATGGTGCACCTACCGCTGTATGCTCTGTGAGTTAATATGTACAAATTTGGGATTTCTATTATCCACCCCATGGCCTTAATAGATGCCAGATTTGTTTCTATACTGCTCATCAAGTTAATTATTCAGTAAAGAATAATAGCTTTTTACAATTGAATTATATTTGATATTGTGCATTATAATTGTCTAACAGACCGTGAATGTTCTTGCAGACAGATTCTGTATTTTATTCACCTGCCATAGTAAAAAGGTATGTATGGAAGATATATGAGAATGTCTTGTGCATGTACTATGGGCCTTGTTTCCATGACCTGCAGAGAACAAAAATTAAAAGCTGACCCTCAATCATCCTTTAAAACCTACTAGGTAGTTAAAATCCATTTCTGAATATCTAAATACTCTAGGGTGTCACTTATAGACAAGCAAATATGTAATTCCTCACTATTTCTCAAATCTCTTCCTTTGCCAGGCCCACCTTTAATTCATCTCAACCCTGCTGCTCTGAATGTTTTCATAAAAATGAAGTTTTAGCAAAACTTGCTTTGTCCTCTCCTCCTTCTCCACTCTTCCACATGTATACTGTAGACCCTATAGTTTGACCTCAGGGAAAAAAAATTGGTCTCACTTAGGTACAGAAATAGATGTGGTTGTGCTTTTTATAAGTAGAAGCTCTAAACCACACCAGTCATTGGACTCCAATAAAAAGATCATGCCATGTCTGGCTTTGCTGGGCTTTTGACAACATCAGAGGATCACTATCGACAAGGAACTTCTCTCTGTTCCCCTGCACAGATGCTGTAATGAGTTGTTGCACGTATACCAGCCCTTCAGCAGCTAGCCCAGTATCCACATTTCCTTCACGCTTTGTGGGAGTACTGTGTGACAGTGCTTTCTGTACTAAAAGTGCCTCATAGGTGAGAAGAATATAAACAACTGGGTTTTCAGGGACTGATGACCTTTTTTACACTCCCTGGTAACAGAAAACTCTTTCCTCAGGTATATTCATGGATGCTCACTAACAATGGACTGTGGTGGGAACTGTTTGATCATTCCCAGATCACTGCACTCTGACAAGGTCTTGTTTTCCTGTAATATTTTGGGTTCTTTAGCTTCACTTGATTATGAGAATCAGCTGTTCTGATGTTATAGCTAGGTTTATTAAAAATGTATTACATTTCACTGAATAGAGTTGGAATAGTATTTTTCTTCACTTTTTGCGTGTATTTTTCATATTGTTACCTAATATAAACCAAGCACATTAATGTGTAAATTCAAAAGAACTGCTTGAAACATAGTTATAGACTTGAAACCAGTTGCATTGGTTCAGGCCTATAAGTTACAGCAAAAGCTTAAATAATTAGGGCTTTTTAATTATGTTTTACTTCAGTAAATAAAGGTTGACTTGCTGCAGATGGAGTATGAGTCTCACATTGGCCTACTCAATGTTTCAAAGTCCAGTGAAACAAAAGGTCATGATAAAAGGTAGCGAGTCAAAAGATTACTCCTTGAAGGCTAACTGTGGGAGTGTCTCAAATGGTGCAATATATATCACCAAGACCTTAGAGAATCTGTTAGGTTCAGCTGGCAAGCTGGATTATTACATACCTCTTCAAGTTTGTGGGGTAAGTACTTCTCTAAATAAAATATAATTTCTAATTTACTTTCTTTAATATGGAAAAATAAAAAAAGTGATGTTATGTTTAAGAACTGCAGGTACGTTAAAAAAGGATCATATGCAATTAATTTTACCCTGCCTTACCAATATGTATTATACTGTTTGATTGTCAAATGCTTTTAGGTGTGCAAAATATCAGTGTTTATACACCAGAGCTTTGAGTAGAAATACCTCTTTTTCATTGAAAAACAGATGTCATATTAAAACTGCTCTTTTATAATTTTAATGATTATTTGGGGAATAAAGGCATTTCTCTTTTCTCAGTCTCACTCTCTGGAAAACACAGGTAAGGTAGAGTATGACAATTCGTAGCGCCTGTGATTCCACAGTTGTTAGCACCAGGTGCCTCTCAGGTCACAAAATCAGTCACAAACTATGGATATGCTGCTATTCCTCCAACTTTTAACTGTTTTAGAGATACAAGAACAGTATGCAACTTTCTTGGTCTCACATTCAGAAAGAAAATGACTGCAGGTTTCAATGACTACCCTTTACATGTCACATTCATTTGCATGTGCAGGACTTGCAGCTGACTGACTGAATTCAGCTCTATGCTGTTTCAAGCTGTACTACCAGTCTCCATATTATGATATGTATGTTTGTGCTTTTTTTTTCTCAACAGAAGAGTATCGGCAGAGATTAAATGTCTGAAATGGGAATACAGGAAATAACCCCCTTAAATCTATAGTTATTATCTAAGCAACTGGCTGGGTTTGCAGAGCAACTTACTCCTGTTATTCCTATAAACTTCAGGAAAGCAACCTCCAAATTTGTGGCTGGTTATACTAATCAAGAGTAAGAAATACACTAGGAAAATAGTGAGTTGACTACATTTCATTTAAAGATCCAGAGCATGGTCCAGAGCAGACACAGAAGAAATGAAATATGAAGTCTGCATTGTCTCAAACATCAGAGTCCTCTGGATGGCCATAGAGAAACTCATCCATTTAGTGTTATATTTATCATATTGAAGCATGGATGAAACTATCTATTTCCTAAAAGGCAAGTACAAGATACTATGTTGATGATGAGCTGCTTGCTATCTTGCTGAAAGAAAACAAGCATGCATTCAGAGATAAATGTGTCAGGAGTTACAATATTTCTAATGATCGCATTGCATCATTCATTGGTTTAGTATCATAAAAACATCAATGAACTAAGTAATGAACCAGCATTTTCTGGGCTATTGACAGTACTTTTTAAAACAAGTGCTACCTATCACCACTATGAAGTCTTATTTCTATTTGCTTCAGACAACACTGATTTCACAATGGGCTCCATCAGTGCAGCAAATGCAGAATTTTCTTTTGATGTATTCAAAGAGCTGAAAGTCCACCATGCAAATGACAACATCTTCTATTCCCCCCTGAGCATCATTGCAGCCTTGGCCATGGTTTATCTGGGAGCAAGAGGTAACACTCAGTCTCAGATGGAGAAGGTAAGTTACATAAATGGACAAACTCCTTTTGATCCCATTCAACATGGCCCATTTACATCTTTGGACTCTCTCCAGTTGAGGGTAAGAAGTCACAGTCACATTTGGCATTGGATTCCAACCTGCCTAGAAAAAGAATGTCATTCCAAACTGTGAGGTTTGGATCTGGAACTGAATTTCCCTTATTATTGCTTTTCCCTATGAAGGGCAAGAACCACCTTTGGTTTCCATTAAGAAAGACACCAGCCTTGAAGAATGGTTAAAGCAGGTCTCTTGCTTCAGTTTATATTTTCTTACAGACCTGAGTCCTTCCAGGTGGGAAGGATAACTTGTAATATAAAAAAGATCAAATACTCCAAAAACAAGAGTCACAGTTAGTTATAAATACAGTAAAGTAAGGTTGTAGATGGTTTATAGACTGAATGACATTAACTGGAAAAGAAGGTATCTGAGTATCATACATATTTTCAGTGTGGCACATGCAGTAAAAAAATAATTTTTTGAAACTTTGCAGTTTATCTATATGCTAATTAGACCTGGTTAGTCCAAATCAAGTTTCAAAACAAACATGTGAGTCTCAGTGGACTTCCTGTACTTATTTTCTTCTATTGCTACTTTCAATTGCAGGTTCTTAAATTTGACAAAATTGCAGGCCTTGAAGGAACTATTCAGACCAAGGTACAAAGATCTAAGGTACATTTATTTCTCTTTCATATTTTTCTCCTGAGAATAGACTGTTCTGACTGTGCTTCAAGTAGGTTCAGTGCCTTCCCAAACGTTTGCTAATGCTCTTAATTTAACAGATTTAAATTAAAACAAACACCCCCCTCAAAAAACCCTAAACCAACCAACCAAAAAAAAAACAACCAAAACCCCCCACAAAAAAAAAAAACAAAGAAAAGCACAAAAAACCCCAAACCAAACCAAACCAAACAACACCCAAAAAAACCCCCACAAATAGAACACAGGCACGAGAACAAATGGCAGGATGGGATAGGATGCTTTGGGCACCAAGCTGCTTTCTTCTGAAGATGAGCATCTGCACATCTGCAGGTGCTGCTAGGGAACAGCACTTGAGAGGGGCTCAGCACCTGGAGCCAGGGTACAGCAGTTAAGACTTGTAGCTAAGACTGAAAAGCAGGGCAGGCAGAAAAGAAGTCAGAAGCCTCAAGGGCTGGAAAGTAAACACACTCTTCCAAAAGCTACAGGGACTTTGCCAATCTATGACTCCCACTGCCACCCCAAGAGCACCATGAGGGGTCCCAGTACCTTCATATCAACTGTGTGCTCTCTTCCATGTGAATTTGCTGCCTCTGTAAAGATAAAACAAGCCATGTTAACTGGCCTGTCCCCATCCACTTGAGATCCACAGGAGCAAGGTGGATCTTGCAAAGAACGAGACTGTTTCTATTTATTTATTTAATAAAAATTAAGGTAATATCATCTAGAGCACTGGCTGGTTATGTATTTAGAAAGGAGCAGTACAACACAATTGTTCCTCTCATAAAATGTAGTCCCAGCCACTGTTAATCATTGAGCACTATTCTTATACACTTTCAGACGGTGTCACTTGGAACATTGTTGTTGGCACATTACATAGTTGATCCATTTTTTCACTATATTATGAAGCAATTACTGACTTCCCTGTCACCTAGTACTCTTCCCCCATCTGCAACTTCAGCAGAAAACTGCCATGAAAATGCAAGCAGAAGCTGGGAACTAGAGGCTCTGTACTACAACTTCACTATTGCAATCATTGACATTTGAATTTTTGTCACCTCACTCCTGAGCCATTCAGTTTAAAATTCATCACTGAAGTTTTCTACTTGTTATCACCTAGAATGAGTGCCATCACATGCTATGAATTAATAGTTTAGTTGCTTATATTGACATTTCCCCCCATTGAGCTTTTAGGGTGTAATCCCATGTTATTTCTACCTTATAAATAATTCTGTTCTTAGTAAAATAAACTAACAGCTATACCTTTTTATGTTCTTATCAATTACTCAGTGTGGCAAGTCTGTGAATATCCACATGCTGTTTAAAGAACTTGTCTCTGATATCGCTGCACAAAAAGGCAATTATTCACTCCACATTGCCAACAGACTCTATACTGAAAAGACATGTTCAATCGTACCGGTGAGTTATACATTAGAGTGATTTCTTACAAAACCCTGTAATCTGTACAAAATATACAGAAACCTGTAACCCAGGAGGATTGGTCAGAGTAGCCGATATGTTATTCTAGTGGCCCCCACTGGTATGGACTTCTATGGCTTTTCTCTTTGCCACAGACCTGAAAATAGCCTGAAAGGAAGGCAATTCCAGGCAAAAAGATGACCCTATTAAAAACTGCATGGAGTAATAAACAAATTTGGTAATATAATTCACCCATCCTTATTGTTCCCTCAAAGTATTTTTATTTTACTAGGAAATAATTTGACTTCAGCACATTGTTTTCACTTGAAAACCTCACATCAAAACTATTTCATTTCACATTTTCAAAACAAAAGATGAAAATATTCTAAATCAAAGAAACTTACCTTTAAAAGTAGGGAAAAGTGCTTAAAAAAAAAAAAAAAGCATGGACATAATTATAATAAAATTTTCTGAAATGAAACTGAAATGGTGGTTTTGGGGTCAGGCTTTCTTCAGGAAAATATTTACACATTTCTAATATATACATTTACTTGGTCAAGTGATAAAAACATCCAATCTGAACAATTCATGGATCAAATTAATTTTTCTGGCCCAGTTCTAGCAGGTTCTTCCAGAAAGTAAGCAATGAGAAAAGCCTAATCATGGCATCACTATAAAAATCCATTTGGCCTTATTTTATCTTCATACTGTTTTTAAAAAATTGCTTGTTTGGTAGCTACAATTACTGTCTCTACAGATCTACTTAAAATGTGTGAAGAAACTGTACAGAGCAGGACTAGAAATGGTCAACTTCAAAACAGCATCATATCAAGCCAGACAGCACATTAATTCCTGGGTGGGAAATCAGACAAATGGTAAGGTCAGACAAGATTTTGAAATAGACTTCCTTCTTGCAACTGTATTTGAACAACTTCTATAGAGAGTTGGGGTGCTTTAAGAAGAGTGTGTCCAGTAGATCAAGGGAGGTTCTCCTCCCCCTCTACTCTGCCCCAGTGAGATGTCACCTGGAGTATTGTGTCTGGTTCTGGGCTCCCTAGTTCAAGAGAGACAGAGATCTACTTGAGAGAGTCCATTGGAGGGCTACGAGGATGAGTAAGGGGCTGGAACACCTGCCTTACGAGGAAAGGCAGAGAGACCTGGGGCTTTTTAGTCTGGAGAGGAGAAGACTGAGAGGGGATCTAATTAATGTCTGTAAATACATAATGGCTGGCCGCCAAGAAGGCAAGGACAATCTCTTTTCAATTGTGCCAAGGGGCAGTGGATTCAAGCTTGAGTACAGGAAGTTCCACCTCAACGTGAGGAAGAACTTCTTTACTGTAAGGGTTACAGAGCACTGGAATGGTCTCCCCAGAGGGGTTGTGGAGTCTCCTTCTCTGGAGACTTTCAAGACCTCTCTGGATGCATTTCTGCATGATCTGCTTTAGTTTTGTCCTGCTCTGGCAGGGAGGTTGGACTCGATGATCTTCAGAGGTCCCTTTCAACCCCTAACATTCTGTGATTCTGAGATTCTGAGTACAAGGAGAAATTTCATCCTTCCATTCCCATCAGTGGATATTTCCTGTGGCAGGGGATGACTCTATTGCATCTGTGTGGCAGTGACAGTGTGTTTTAAACATATCTGGCAAAGGCAGAGGTGTCAAGACATGTACACTTGGTAGGCACACTTTTTGTCTTTGGCAAAACACACAAGATTAGCCTCATCTTCTTTAGCATACTGGCATAATTTTACAAGGATGCACAGGATGGGTAAGAAGTGGGCTTCCAGGGGAGAAAGTAATGCACGTACTAGGTAGGTGGTGGGAAAGGAATGATTCAGGACTTTGTGTATCTTTATTGTGCTGAGGTAGGAGGAAAAACAAGAGTGTGAGAAAGAAGCACAATGAGAAACAGAAAATCTATATTGCTGCTTCCCTCTCCTGTTCCTTCTTTTCTATGTAAATCTTTTTTCAAGCACTGGTTATAAATATTCCTGGGGATGTATACCACTCTTGAACCTACCTGTCTTCTTGCAGAAATGTCTCACCAGGTGACAGTAGTTCTGTATTAAATCATCCTCATGAACATGAATTCCACGTGCAGACCACTAAGAAGAGGAAGACAAGTAGCAGCATGTCAGTTGACCTCTAAAATGCAACACTGCTGCTACGAAACTTACCATGGTCTGCCCTGCTTTTTTCCTTAAAGGACAGATTCAGGATTTCCTTGAACCAGGCTCTGTTGATTTTGATACCACACTCGTCCTTGTTAATGCTGTTTACTTCAAAGGGATATGGAAGAAGGCGTTTAAAGAAGAACACACTCGGGAAGTGACCTTCAAAGTGACACAGGTAGTGGGGCACAGCGACAGCTTCTGTCTGAGAAGCCAGGCTCTTCTCGTGCACGCCCAGCAGTCTGGGTTTTACACATGTACAGCATGCAGTGGTAATTGGATGGGAGATTTAGCTGGGCCCCTTGCCTTCAGGTTTCCAAAATCTGTGTCTAAACAGGCTTCGAGGGCACATCATCAGGCAAGAGAGGAAAGTGGAAACACCGCATTTCTTCAAAGGCAACACACTCAGAGATTAAGTCCCGTCCTTTTCTCTGGGCTTGTACATTTGCTTGCCTGAAGAAAAAATTGCTTCCCGGTCACATCATCTCACTTCTCTGTTTTTTCAGCAAGAAAACAGACCTGTGCAAATGATGTGTCAGAACAGTACCTTCAAAGTGGCAGCAGTGGCTGCAGAGAAAATTAAGATCCTGGAGCTTCCATACATCAGTGGAGAGCTGAGCATGTTGGTGCTGTTGCCTGATGACTTCTCTGGCCTGGAGCAGGTATGGCCCTGTCCGGGAAAGGAGAAGCATTACCTCTTCAATGTGACTTTGCTGCCAGACCTCTTGCTGTCCATTTACAACACAGGTGCCCACACCATGGTTGTGCTAGGCAGGCAGGGGAGCACAAAAGCTCCCCAGTTGCTACTTCATGTTCAGGTATAGAATGGCCTCTTAGGAGAGTTCTGGCCTCCATCTAATAAAACAAGGGTAGCAGTTCCCATCACTGTCATTAGCTGCCAGTGCCCGACTGTGACACTCCCTACAGCCTGTGACCTGGACTGCTGCGTGTTTCTGGGGATGCTCTGTCCGAGTTCCCGCACCCGCCCTGGCGAGCGCTGAGCGCGTGGAGCCCACGGCTGAAGTTTTCCTATGGATCGGGCTGCCCTGTCGCGCTGGCAGAGCCGCTGCTTCTCCCGCGCGCCCTGCTGCCAGCACGCGCTCTCGGTGACAGCCGCCGCCTCGCTGTTCGCGCTCTGAGTGCAGCTTCCGGTTTCGCCGCGTTTCGATCCCCCGCTGTTGTCCCGGCAACGCCCCCGGCCCCGTCAGCCTCTCAGCCTCGCACGGCAGAGCTGCCGGCTCCAGGCTGGTCTCGCTGCTTTTCATCGGACTTTTCTGGCTCCAGGAACCCCCGGGTCAGCTCTGCCTGGCTCACAGGCACAGAGCTACCCCTTGCCACTTCCTCACCGTTTGTGCTGAAGCCTTTATCTCGTGATGTTCAAGAGTAGAACAGTGAGGAAAAGGAGACCAGGTACAAAAGATAGCACAATGATATCCACACATAGTAAAATGGAGACAAAGTATAAATTATGCTACTGTGACTAAAAATGTGTAGTATGAAACTATGCATTATCTCGCCTTTACTCCTAAGCATTGTTAACCGTACTAGGAATTTACTGTTCACAGCGTGACTAAGCACTGCTTGGGATATAGAGAGATATTCTTTTTAGACTTTAGTTCCATGAGGGTTAAAAGAGAGGAAAACCAGTGAGAGCTTTGTGGGCTGACCATGGGAGAAACAAAATGAAGAAACTGGTAGGGCTCATTCTCACGTGTGACCATTTCTCATTTGGTAAGCAAAAACTAATCTGAATGGATGCCTACATTACTTCTACATTAGTGAGATTTGGATTCGTATTTAACATGAAATTAACCGCAACATTGTGGATTCTCCAACCTTAAAGGTATCCAACATTTGACTGGGCATTGCCCTCAGCAACCTGGAATGTCTTTGAAGTTAGGACCAGATGGCAGTTAGGCCAGGGCAGTAAAACAGTTATGCATCAACCCCAACCTTTTGCGTTGCCTACTGCTTCACCAAACAAACTGGGAAGCACTGAGTGTAACAAGAAAGCTGAAACTAGGAAGTGGAGTTTTTGGACTGAAGTTGACTGTGGAAAAATGCTGTAACCTTGCAGAATAGGATGCAGCTGTGGGCAGACTTTTTTTTTTTTTTTTTTTTTCATTGAGAGGTAATTCCCTAATGATTATTTTTTAACAAAATCATCATTAAACATCAGAAATGGTCTGCTTCCAAAAATTGCTCTGATTATGTCATCATAGTATGAAAAACAAAGTTAGATAAAGTATGCTCTTAATATAATATTTTTTGATTTTGAAATGGTGAAAATAACAAAGCTAAACTAGCTGACCAATAACACTTCATCAGTTCAGACATGAGAGAGTTTTAAATATAGAGATGGAAAGGAAATGCATGGAAGATATTTGGAAATTACACATCCAACACAGAAAACAGAAGAGACATGAGTCTAATACGCTGAGCATCAACAGCAGAAAGAATCCATGAACATACAAGCACAGAAGAAGAGAACAACATAGAAAGTGAAATAATTTATCAAAAATGCTTTAAGTCAGGTTGAGTCAGTTTTTCCAAGATGAAAACTAGAAAAATAGTTTTAAAAAAAATGGTTTTGTCCTTAAAAAAAACAACCAAACAAACAGTCCAGGGGGGCAGGGGGAGGGGGGAGGTGTGACCAGTGTGCAGCGAGGCACGCATACAAAGATTGACTGTGCAAAATTAAACGAAACTTTTGTCTTGATCTCAGAAGAAAATGAAGCTAAACAACTGAGTGAATGCAGGATGTTAAAGGCAAAGAGGAAGTAAAAATGGACAGATGCAAGGGAGAAACAAAACTTAAATCTTTCATTTTCTTCAGTCAGGTAGACTGGATTATCTTCATGCAAGCTTTCTGAAAGAAGTAGCAAAAAAATCAGAATTCCAAAGTCAGTCATTTAAAACAAAGTTATCAAGGTGTTATCAAATTACCTGTCCATACTCAAGAAAGGAAAAAACTGAGGCAGCTTGCATTGTATAACCCTTTACTCTTATTTCAGCAATTTTTTGCAGTTATGTTATAAAGTAGGCTTATTAAAGCTATAGAAGGGCTTGCATTTGTTAGGTACTATCAACTGTAGGTAAATTTTCACAGAGTTTTTTTTTGACGTCTCTTTCACTAGCTGACTAATTTGTTAGGCTATGAAACTGTTGGGTTGTGCCTCATGAGAAACAAGATCTGGGTAAGGCACTGAAGAGAAGGACAGTGACACAGGCAGAGCTAGGAAGGCAAATAATAAACTACAAGGAGCGTGCTGACAGGATATGGCCTCAGGAACCATTCTGGTTTGCGTTTTTTGTTTTGTTTTTTTATGATAGCCTTGATTAAAAAGAATGGTAGGAAGAAGTTGTATTTGCATCCCAGGCATTTCATTCCCTGCCTCTCTTTGCAGCTTGAGAACAAGATCAGCTTTGAAAAACTTGCAGAGTGGACCAGTCCTACTGTGATGGAAAAGAAGAGAGTGAAAGTGTACCTCCCACGCATGAAGATTGAGGAAAAATATAACCTCACATCTGTCTTAATGGCCTTGGGTATGACCGACCTGTTCAGCCCTTTGGCCAATCTGTCTCGCATCTCTTCAGCAGAGAGCTTGAAGATATCTGAGGCCATCCATGAGGTGTGCATGGAAGTCAGTGAAGAGGGCGCTGAGATGGCAGACTCAGCAGGTGTGATGGAAGACATCAAACATTCCCCTGAGTATGAAGAGTTTCGGGCTGACCACCCTTTCCTTTTCTTAATCAAACACAATCCAACTAACATCATCCTCCTCTTTGGTAGATATTGTTCCCCCTAAAGAAAGAAAAAGCTGGAAATAATGCTTGCTTTCTCCTCAGAAACACCCCCCCCTTTACCGTAACATTTTAGGGTGATCTCAACTCTTGATCTCAACTTTTCTCCAAGTGGAAAACCTTCCATACATAGGGAGCTATTCCTGAACTGTGTGACTTTACAGATCTATAGGTGCAGGTATTTCTACTTACACAACTAGTATCCAGGACTTATTGCAGGAGTGAATGAGAATTTCGGGAGGTAGTTTAGGAATATTTCTTATCACCATTGTATAAATTGAGAGACAGAGCCAATGAATGATTTTTATGAGAAATCCTGCCACGCTATTGAGAATCTGTTTTTTTCCATAGAAGTTCTGTGAAATAGACATAGCATTAGTTCCTTTCTGTTGAACTTGCTGGGCAACCATCCTTGAACTGATGCCTGGACAACTTGCAGATGAAATTCTAAACTTCATCAAAGCACTCTTCTTCCAGGAATGCATTTGGGCTTCCTTGTGCTGCACATGCAGACAAGAGACTGTGTCTCTTGTTCTGAGAGAGCATACAGAAAGTCTACCGTGTCTTCATAAATAATCATCTCCAAATACAAGACATTTCTGATGGAAATAATTTCTCATCTTCATTCCAGTGACACATCATTGATGTGGTCCTTCTATTTATTCTCCTAAAAGCATTGCAAACTTAACACGTCATTATCTATTCTGGGTTATTGCACCACACAACCTGAAACATATGATATAATGGGTAGTGATTATTGACAGAAGCAGTTTAGGCTAGGATTTAGATCCTATTTTCAAAACCAGAAGAACTCGAGATTTTTTTATTTTTTTTTTTTTGAGCTTAAGAAAGGTAAACTCTACCGCTCCTATTCTTACCTTGAGCTTATCTCCATACGGCATATCAAATAACTTTTTTTTTGGAATTTGCTATTGTATTTCTAGATAGTTTTAAAAGATTTCCTCAGTAAATATATTGAGGTGATGCCTAAGAGATATAATGTAAAATAACAGATGAAGAGTGTTTATCTGAAAAGGTGGACTGCTTCTAATACCCACAAGAATCATATGAGGAAATTGTTCTTATTGCCTCTATACGTAATAGTCCTCTAGAGATGTTATTTCCTGTTTCTTTAGAGGGAAGGTTCTTTAGGGTACATTTTATCCAATGAAAAAAATTATTAGTGTTAATTGCTGAGTGAAGTTATCTTCCTTCTGCTGGAATACTATGTGCAGAATTGCAAATTACAGTATCAGTACTTGAAAAGTGCTTAAAAAGTGAAACACACTGCAGTATTTGACCCTGCCTCAACCATTTGCTAAGTCAGCATTAAATATTACTTGAAACGATGATGCTGGCAGAAGGGAAATGGGTTTTCATAACTTCTATGAAGTCTAAAGGAGAACTGCAAATACAGGGCTTCCCAAGGCAGACATAAAGGACTAGCTATGGCTAACACAAGTGTTTGAGAAAAAGAGTATTTCAAGAGATACGACCTTTCAAGGTTAAGAGGTGTGACATTTCAGGGTTTACTGTGTAGATTATGTTCTGCTTCTCTTATAGCCAAAAAGCAGTCAATAAAGAAACCCAAAACAAAACAGCAAAACCAACCAACCGACAAAAACAAACAAACAAAAAAACCCCAAAACACCCCAAAACACACACACACAAACCAACCAACCAACCAACCAACAAAAAAAAACAAAAAACAAACAGAAAAAAAAAAAACAAACCAAAAACAAACAAAAAAAACAAAACAACAAACCACCACCAACAACAAAAACCCACAAACCAAACCCCGCAGGATTTGTAAAATACTGTCCAAAGGAGCAGAGTGTGCAAGGTTATGAAACAGTTCTGAAACTGCTATTAAACCGAAGTAAGCATGTCTGTCACCCTGCACCTCCTAGGGACAATGACAACAACACTATCAACATTTATGATGGAAGTATTTATTACATAACATGGAGAAAAAAAGTAAGCTATCCTCTTGTTTAATCGCTCTTGTGCTTAGTGATTATTTGAAAACAAAGTATTGGGGAAAATCAAGGCTGAAATGATAAAGTGACTTCCTCAAGCTCCACATGAGAGAGGTTTTCAAGGCATAGAGGCCACCTGATGTCCTCACTGTGAAACAGAACTATTTGTCTCATTTTAAATTGGGCCATTAGATGTCACTAGGTGGCACAAAGTGATGTCTGTCAGTCTTCTGAAAGACAGACACCTGTTGAAAATTAGGTTTGGGAGCTTAATGTAGGTTCCATTTTATTCTTATTTTAGTTGTGCAAGCAGATGATTCTGATCGCTATACTGGAAAGGTAGACCAGTGACACTGTGTTTAGAACCCAGTAATTTTTTAAGAAAAAGACAGAAATATTGCTTGGTGACAGTCCAGGGGCATTTTGAGATGTCGGTGTCCTGAATTAAAAAATAATATCCAGTCAAATACTGCAGAAGGAATAAAGCTATTTGGTTTATGAAGGAGAAAACATCCTCTGTAGAGGATGAAATGAGATTGTGCAGATTCATCAAAGCTGAATAAAATCTATACCCTTGTATTGATGGCTGGGCCAGAACTGTCCCTGCGCATTGCTGGTCTGGGCCAGCAAGACCTGCTGTAAAGGCACTGCCATGGTGAATGTGGCTGCTGCAGCCCACTCAGGAAGCAATTCTGCAAAAAGCAGCATGGAGGGTGCTAAAAAGGGATCAGGGAAGAGCAGCCATGAGGGGATTGTCAAGGAGTGAACCTCTAGTGAACCTCTGCATGCATGAGATATACACAGTATGCTGTGCCCTGAATAAAGATCCATACAATGCTGCACAGCTTGGGGTTCCCACCATGTGAAGGGACATAAAATTACTTATGTTATCTCCTTTTTTCCTCTCAAGTTATCTTCCATAAATTGCATTTTAAACAGTTTCTTACTAGTGTTCAAAAAGGACACTTGCAGTGGTGCAGGGTCCATTTCAGTGAGATTCATCGCCAGGCACAGACATGCAAGGTATCAAGGACTGCTATCAAGAGATTCAGTTTCAATTCTTCTCTCAGGTGAAGAGGGATGTAGACCCCCAGGGAGGCATCTCACATCTCTACCACAAATGGTGCTCTGATTCAAGACTGGGCAGGTGCTTCAGATGTGCCTGAGCCCAGGCGGACAAACTCTTAAGAGAGGGATGGACGCTATTCTGAAGAACACAATTATATGAACTCCTCTCGATGATATGGAGATAGTAACAGGGATTGATTATTCAGTATCTCTTCTGACATAGGAACTTAAGGGTATTAAAATAAGTTAGTAGGGAGCAGTTAAAAATAACACACTGAGGTAGCTGACAACAAACAGGTAGCTGAATGATGGACCTCGTGGTCAAAGGATACTGGATATGATAAAATTTTACATGATTTTCAAGGGAGACTGGACAAAATCACAGAACGGAAATCCATTGAGTGGTAATAAATATATAGAAAATACTACCAGCTATTGAAGTCCCAGGACTGAAAACAAACAATATTAGGACCCCAACGGCATGACTAACTTCAACAGGAGCTTTATCCCACACCCTCTGTGCATAGGCCCAGGAACCTGTATTGGGCACTGGCACCACTTTTGTCCTAGCTGTGGTCTTTGTGAGAGGACATGAACTGTCCTCATCCAGTCACAGCCAGTTTCAGCTGGCTCCGTAATGAATGAAATTGTATGCCAAATCTCCAAACAGTCAGGGGAGCATATGGCACCTCTGCTCAAGTGTAATTAAGAAAGTGTGGCAGAAGAAATGTGAGAGGTAGGTTTGGAGAAAAAAAACACAGGGGAGACATATAGAAGGAGATGTTACTTAGAGCACAGCTGGAAAGCATACTCTTGGGAGAAGGTGCTCCATGCCAGAGAAAGCACCTCTGAGGGACTGCAGCCTGCAGGTGACTTACACTGGAGCAAGGACATCCTTGTGGAACTCCAGCCCACAGAGCAGAAAAAAGTGAGCAGCAACAACTAGTAGATAAAAACAGTTATGCACCAACCCCTACCTTTTGCATTGCCTGCTACTGCACCAAACGAACTGGGAAGCACTGAGTGTAACAAAAAAGCTGAAACTAGGAAGCAGAGGTTTTGGACTGAAGTTGACTGTGGGGAAGCAGGATGAAAGGTTTAAGTGTCTGTTTCATAGTTTGCTACACTCCAGTTCCTGCCTGAAGTACACTGTAGCCTTGTATCCTTGTCTCCAGGCCCATCCCTTTTGCTCGTAAGTGGGTGACAGGGCTCTGAGTACACTAATAAGTCCTGACCCCCCATGCCTGGAGCCTCTACCCACACCTATGGCATTAGGAGCTCTAAGCTATGCTCTGGACCTTCAGTCTCTCTCTGTGCTCCATCTGAGGTGGTTCAGTCTCCAGTGCAAACACAGCTGTGCCCATGCCTGGCCAAGGACTCCTGACAAGACCTTGGCCCTGCCTTGTTATCACTGGACCAGACCCTAGCTCTGACATGTGAACTGACTTTGCAGTTTGTCTTTGGACATACCTCATAGCCACGATATTGCCTTATGATCTGGACTCTTGGTTGGAGCTGTCTGTGATCTCTGGGCCTGCTCTGTTCAGTTCCTGTGGGACTGAGCCCTGGCTGGTGAGGCTACTGCCCTGCTGCCTGTGGAATTCCCCTTGACTCCTAATTTTTCTTTCCTTGGGGAGAACCTGACCCTTGATGCTCCCTGACAGTGAGCTCAGGCCACCTTGAGCCCTCTGGTGAGCACTGAGGAGCCTGGTCTCTGATCGCACAAGGCCTTGTCCTTACAAAACTTCCTGATCTCCCCACAGCACTTGCCCGTTACTGAGTGAACCCCCTTCCACCCATCCAGATTCTCCTTCCCCCCCTGCCAGCTTGTGCCCAACCAGCCTATGGAGACTCTTGGGATGGCCTGACCCCCTCACTCAGCCCCTGACCTCTCGTGCCATGTCCCTTTCCAATCCACTGTCCTGACCCCTGAAACAGCCCACTAACACCCCACAGCCACTGAGTCACTCCAAAGCAAGTCCCTTGTGAGACCAGGTCTCTCTATGGAGCGAGGATACCTCTTCCTCAGAAGGGAGGCTGCTGTGCCTGAACCCTGAGAGTGCTGACAGTCCCTGTAGGCTCTGAAATCCCATGGGGCCTCACCACTCTGTTCACAGTCCAGGGCTCCATGTTACCTCCTGAGGCCATTAACCCCTGCCCCAGCGACATGGCATCAGGGTCAGTCTCCAGCTCTCCACAGACTTACCCTGTCCGACCATGGGCCCTCTTGATCCCAACTTGTGGACTGATTTCCTGGCTTGAGGTTGGCCCTGCTCTGTCACTATGGACCTGGTGGCTCCAACCCTCACTTGTGGATTGACTTCCTGGCTTGGTTTTGGACCTGTCCCGTGCCATATTGCCTTCTGATCTGAAAACTTGGTTCGACCTGCCATCATTTCAGGATCTCTGCTTTCCTTGCTCAGGTACCACAGGGCTGGACCCTGGTCAATGGAATCTTCCATCCCACAGGGAGCTCTCACCGTTTTCTGACCCTGAGCTCTGTAAACAGACCCTGGTCCTGGTTCTTCTCTTGCTGTGTCCATGGCTGTTGTTGGGCCTGTTACTGGCATTTGTTTCTGCCTCCCTGTGGCACCAGATGGTGAGGGCACTGCCTAGCCCAGGGGTGACCCTTGGCCCAGCTCACTATCCTCATGGAGTAGCCTTGCTGCTGCTTCTGGTGCTCTGTCTAATTTCCCCCCCCCAATATTTTCTGCTTACTCAGTCTACAGCTGACTACAAGGAATGAAAATTGAAATGAGAAGGCACAGGACTGTGCTGTGCTGAGCGTACTGGTTGGCTTCCCATCTTGTGCTCTGCTGCGTACACCCCTGGACTGTAGAGTAAACTTTTTGTGTCAATCAGAAGGAAGAAACCTGCAGGTAGCTCCCACTTGGCATGGGTGATTGTATTTGTCATAAAGTGAAGAAGCCTGTTTTCATGTGAACATCCTTCTGTTTCACAGTAGAAATGAATTGTTTTCTTGTTTAGAAAATCCTGCAAAAGCTCTAAAGACCAGTGTCAGTGAACATCAGCCGGCCATTCCAACCCAGGTTACTCTTTAACTCTGTGAACTTCAGAATCTTCTGAAAATCCTGTGTCCTGAGGATTCTAGGTGCCCTATTTTGATGATCAAAGCAACAGAATCTCCAGGACAATAGTAAACTCATGGTTAGCTCTCTTGGCAATACATTTCCCCACTTGCTATCTCCTGACCAGCAATTTAAGATACAGGAAAGTGAAGGAAAATATTGGAACTATTTGTACACCAGTGGAGGTGATGTCATGTTATCTCCCTCATTTTGCAAGCTCATGTTTGCTACCAACAAATTACTCCCCCTAAGTCCTGCCAAAGTATGTGTTATCTCAGGGGATGAAAGGCTGGAGAGTGCAGGCAGGATGCCAAAGCAAGTAGAACAAGCAAAATACTATGTAATGGAACTGCAAAAACATTCCAACACAGACCATGAAGCACTCGTGCCATGTTGTGCATACTGGAGTCAGGAAAGAGCATAGCTTTCTTGCAGTAACTTCACCTCCCAGAATCACTCTGTTTCATTCTTCTGTTACTTTTCTGTGACAGCTCCTCACAAGTCTGTTTACTTTCTTGCTTCAGTGACAAAGAAAAGAATAATTCATTCCAGAGAGAAACTGTAATTTGCCATAGACATTGCTTTTCTTAGCATGACTGTTCTCTTTAGTTACAAAGTAAGAGCCTCTACAGCTTTATAAACACACCACAAAGATAACTAGGAAACTCCTTTTCCATTCCCATGCGTTCTCCAAGGCAGTGTTGTGTCTCAGTGGCATGTAGATTCAGATGCCTTCCAAACTGCTTATCAACTCCCGTTTCAGAAAGACTGGATGAATCACGTTCTGTGCTGAAAGTATTTTATCTGAATAGTTTGAGTTCCATGCAAGAGGCATTATGGTTCATGCTGGTCCATTTCTGGCAGAAAATCAGTTTCAACATTGCGTTTTATCCCAGAGTTAGGACAGACTCTCATTCATCATCTCTCTGTAAGCAATGAACCACTTCTGATAAAAGTATCATAAAGTATCTCAAGTTGGAAGGGACCCACAACAATCATGGAGCCCAACTCCCTGCTTCTCACAGGACTGCCTAAAAAAACCCCATATGACTAAAAGCATCTTCTGGATGCTCCTTGAACTCTGACAGGCTTGGTGCCATCACCACTTCCCTGGGGAACCCCCACCAGTGACTGACCATCCTCTCAGTGAAGAACCTTTTCCTAGTATCTATCATCTATCATTCCTAACATCTATCTCCATGGATGAGGCCTTCACTGCATGCCGTTCCTTGACTGATGGTCTGTCCAATGCTGCCAGCTTGATGTTCCCTGCATCAGAGGAAATGTAAGATTACCTATCTTTTCCTTTCAACATTAGCTGCAATAAAAGGTATTTTAAGCAATATCTTACAGAGTCTGAGTGCCTTTCTTAATGCAGACCATAATGAATGCCTTGCATCAGTGCACTCACTACACCTTTTCAGACACTGCAGACACTGGTAGTCTCCTGAATTATTCTCCTTTCCCTTTCTGAAAATGAGTCACTTTTTCAAATCACCTGGAACCTTCCTCAACCATCCTGAGTTCTCCTTAGTCTTCTTTTTGCTGTTCTGCCTAAATAAGGGGTTTTTACATCCCTTGTCAGTTTTCCTTCTAGCAGAATTTTTGCTTTTCAAATTCCATCCCTGAATGCAGAGGGATACTTCTGAACTCTTGTCTGGTGAATTCTCCTTGATTCCCACTCACTTTGGTTTTGCATTTGAGCTCAATCAGAATGAAGGCACCTGCATCATCAGAGACAGACTGTATTATGCTTCAGCAGCAAGATATGTGACATGTAAGGGAGAAAGTGAAAGGCTTTGAATGTAGGTGAAAGTAAATCTCATTCAACCGCAGTGAGGATGATCTTCAGGTTCTGGGTCAAATATCCCCATCCAACCTGTTGCAGGCCTGTGGGATAGGACCGTTGAATGTTATGCCATGAAGGCCACATCAACTTATGACAGATCAAATATCTGTGAGGGAGCACTAAGAAACCATCAGCTGTACAATGAAGGCTGAGCCCATGTCAGGTTAAAATGAATGTAAAACCTTGATATGGGGTATCACAATGACAGTTAAGAGCAATGAGAAATGTTTGTCACAGTCTGTGAGATACCAAGGCAGTACTGCAGGCAACAACATCCATCACTTCTAAATGGCACAATGTTGCTGCAAAAAGATGCCAGGTAGGCTACAAGATCCTCTCTGGAGTTTGACCAGACACCTCATTTTCTTTGCACTGGGGAAAAATCACAGTCCCACAAAACAACTGAGAGAGAAACCATCAATGATAGCTACAGCACCAAGGTCTGCAATAACAATCAGTTAGACAGTCAGCTGCAATCCCTCTGGGTAAAATGATTTATCATTCTGCGAATGGTTGCTTCTGTTCCTCTTCGAAAGACAGCTTTCAGATTCACAGTATGGAATGAGCACAAACACAAAACAATTAACATGCACCTCCCTACTGGCCAAAGAGCAGGAACAAGATGCAAAACAAAATCTTTATCCCTGAGTAGGTTTTTGTGATTGGATGAGAGGCTTTGGTCTGTGAGCTTACCTGGACTTTGTATCCATTTGGACAAAAATTTCATAGGTGTGGTGACTGACCAGCTCTTTAGACTATGCAGATCTCTAAGTAAGGCCTCTCTACCCTTGAGGGAGTCCACACTCATCTTAGTTTAGCATCGTCAGCACATGCCCATTTTCACCTGTTCTGTTCAGCCAAATCATCCTCAGCTTTGAAGGACTCCTGACAACTTACTTTGTGGACGTGAAGCTGAAAAGCAAAGAAAGGTGTGATACATTCCCTGTGACACTGAGGGTCCTGCCACACCTCTCACTATTTTACTATACACCAGATATTCTTCTGGACACCCAGCACTGACAACATCCCTGATGATGAAGCATGCAGCTGTCTCAGCAGGTTGGGTTTCAGAAAAGTATTAATAATAGCACACACTGGAGCTGCTTTCAAGATGTTCAATAGGCTTGACTTTAAAAAAAAAAAAAGGTGAGAAGAATTACTCTGTGCTTAAGTATTAAGTATGTATCTGTCAGACTATCTGTGGGAAAACAAAACAAAAAAAAACAAACCAAACCAAACCACTTGGCTGATGCCTACCTGTGGAGTAGAGATCTAAGAAAATCAAAGAAATGCCTGGCAGAGTAAAGGGCAGTAGAGCCTTTGCTGACCTCCTTCTTGGGACAAGCTTTGCGAAACAAGCATCTGTGACAGAACTGTTTGTACTGCTTTGTACAGGGCAATTACAAAGGGCATTGCCTGTTGGACCGGGCAATGCATTGACAGTTGTCCCAGGTGGCCTTCCAATGGCAGAACAGAGTGCTTAGTCTCTCTAGATCCCCTGTCAAGCAAACTATACAAGACATTTTGTATGTTGTCATTATGCTCACAGCCTGTTCTGATATAGTTCTTCATTTGCTCATGGACAGATTCTGTTGTTTACAACTGGCCTTGAATTATGGAACAGTTTGATCACAGAAAACCAAAACACACCTCTGAGAAAGAGTGTAGCATGTTGTTCTCTCACACTAGCAAAGCGGAGCTTCTTATCCTCCCTGTCTTTGCTTATCATGGGTGTCTTCTGAACCTGAAACTCCAATTCTTGAAAAGAAAACATGTGTTTTCTGTAACTCATGAAACATAGCTCTGCAACAAAAACATACAAAACTTTTGTGCAGGTTTGGAACCAGGACACTATACAAAGTCAAATTCACCAGGTATAAAAAACACCTGTAGAATTGTTTTTATTCTATACTTGAAGTGTGATGGTGTGAAAAAACGATCACTGACAAAACAGCAGCTGCTTCCTGGATATGTTTGTAGGTCCTAAAATAAAGGCAGTTTGTCATGACCTGGACTGGTGACACAGCTTTGGACACATATAATTCATGTACAATAAACGACATGAAGGGAATGGGAATCATGCTCGTATAGGAGAGGGGATTGAGGGACACTTGGAAGACAAATTTGACTGAGCTGAATGTACAGGCCAAGTCTTGTATGCAGCAATGGAAGACAAGTTCAGCAGAAATAGAAATAAACTCATGTGAAAACAAAGTAACACAGATTGGAGGTTCACTATAAACAGTGTAAGAAAACAGTTTATTAGGTGTAGACATATAGATTGTGCTTGATCAAGAAGGGGAGACGGGGGTGGTCAGCCCTAAAATCTTCAGAGGCACTTGTAACCTCCCTCTCAGCTCCTGTTCATAGATTGCCACAAATGCCTCATGGACAGCTTCAGACATCTTCAGGCTCTCTGCTGAAGAGATGCCACATAGATTAGCTGATGTACCGAACAGGTCTGTCATACCCAAGGCCATTAAGACAGGTGTGAGGTTATATTTTTCCTCTATCTTCATTCAGGGAAGATAGACTTTAATTTTCCTCTCTTCCGTTATATTAGAATTGATCCAGTCCATGAGTTTTTCAACAGTGATTGTAGTCTCAAGCTGCAAGGAGACAAGCAAATGAGATCTCTGGGATGAGAGCACAACTTCCTTTGTGGTAATGCAGTACCAGTGGTGGATTTTTTTCTCTTTTAAACTGATGGCTCTTGCCATGGTATTTTTCTAGGTATAGACAGATTAATGTACCTATATAGAGATTAATGTATCTATCTGCTTTCAATTTCTTTGATGGGCTCACTGCCAATTAATTTCTTAATGAGAGGGCTACTCAGCAAATTTCACCTAAAGCTCTTCCCTATTAATCTTTTTTGCTTGGGAAATATATTCCAAAAATCATTTTGTGCTTTTGAGTTCTAAGCTCTACCTGCCCTTAAGACCTCCATGTAACCAAATCTTAATGGTAACCAGTTATTAATACCTGAATTATCGGTTATTACAGAGGGAATCTAGCTGTGTTCAAATGCCTCTCGATTTTTATAATTTAGATTATTTGAGTTAGTGTACAGACATTTCAATGAACTCTCATTTATTGCAAACTTTTCCTATTCAGACTAACCGCAGTCCTGCTAATCATGATATCCCATCCCCGTATTCTGTTTGTATCAACAATAGTATGTCGTGTACATTTTATTTTCTGAAATGGCTTTTACTATTCTAGTATGCCTCATATTCAGTTCTTAAATAGTTTTGAAGGTATGAAGGAAGCATGCTAAGCACTGCCAAAACAAACAATAATGACAACTAATAAAGCTATCATGATCTTCCCAGGAAGTTTCTCAGTGTGCAGGAATGGAGATGTAAAACCTCTGGAGTTCAAGCTGCTCAAGTAACAGCTGCTTAGCTGAGAAGAATCTGTTCTGCAGTGAGCCGTATTTAAATCCACTAAAGCAGTTCCTTAATCAGTTCCATGCTAAGCACAAACTACTGCAGGACCACTGAGATAGCTGCATGCTTTATCATCAGGGACGTCATCAGGCAACATGACCAACATGCTCAGCTGCCCACTGGCATATGGAAACTCCAGGATCTTAATTTTCTCAGAAGCCATCACTGCCCCTTTAAATGAACCAGTCAGATACATCATCTGCACAGGTTTACTTTCTTGCTGCAAAACCAAATAAAGTTTGTTTTCACAAAGATTATTCTTAGAATGTAGAAATGTCTACTTATGGTTAAAACTACTAATTGCTCTTGTTCAGGAAGATTGTATAACAACTTACCTACTTTCTTTGTAAACTCTAGATGACACCTTTAAGGTGATGTATGACCATGTACCTCAGTTATTCTCAAAGGTATTGCTTGGGTGTCTTTAAATGCTTTCCCCCACAGTCCTTTGAAATAAATGGCATTGACAGGGACCATTTCAGTCTGTGGATCTACAAAGCTCAGCTGAATGGTATGTTTTATCATTCCTTTAATAATGCATAGGAAAAGAGAACACATGTATATAACACATCCATGTTACAACACATCTTACTTGTCAATCACAACAATAAATGAAGGGTATAGAAATTGTGGGGAGGAGGGTGTAGGGCAGGGATGTTGTTTTGGTTTTGTAGCTGTGGTCTTGTCTTCTGAGGCTGATTTCCTCACTGCTGTTGGCAATAGCTGTTGTCTTCCTCTCTGTAAAGAACAAAAGATATAAGACTCAGAGATTTACTTGTTACAAAATGAGTAAACCTGCATATTTTGTGAGAATTGGAAGAACCATTGGAGCCTTTTATTCCAGGATGATCTCCAACCCAAACAATAAGCATAAATACTTCTTTCTTCAAACCAAAGTTGAAAGGAGATGTCTATATAAAGAAGGTAGCAGGAAAAGAATTCTACTCTGTTTTGTTCTTATACTTTGTTCTTGTTTATTCTGCAGTCGCAGGTGCATAACAAGCTCTTCCCTTAGTCCTTTCCCATCAGCAACTTAATCATGGAGTGGTTTTCTCCTTCAAAGCATGACACCACACCAGAGGTTGTATGATTGTGAATATTTTAATTTCAGATAAAATTCATCATTTTTTTTGTCTGAATTTGCCGTTCAGGCCATGCGTTTCAAGCATGAGGGAAAGGAAAGTTTTGAGGGGGCCAGGAAGAGACTGGAAGAATGGAGGAACCACATGGAGCTACAATAGGCCTAGCAAATTCACGGAATGCCACAGTTTTGCTCTCAGTGCAGTCTGTTGAACCAGAGATCAATCAGTCAAGCTGCCAAAATCAAACTTAAACAATACTGAACAAGAGGCTGAGATGCTCTGAAATAAAATCATATTTTAAGCACAAAACAGTATTTTAAGCATAAAGAATACACTTTAACTCCTGGAAACAAATGCTCAGGTCTTACACATAATAAAATAGTGTAGAATGCATTCACACAGATGAGAAGACTTGCAGAGAGCATCATGTAAAAATTCTGTCCTTAAAAATAGGAAATATAACACAGTGATTGTTCTAAGTTCAGGCAATAAACAATAAATAGTATAGTGAGAAGGTAAATTTTCATAGATAAATTCTTATCGTTTGAGCTTCAGCACCAGAGGCAATACAGCTTTCCAGCTGTAGGTAGACAGACTGGCTGAGCCCTTGGGAATTTGTACAGTCTGAATTGTGACCCACCCACTGCTGCCCTCCGGAAATTTGACCTTTGACATTATAAAAATAATTTAATGAGATTAGGTCTGACTTTGGTTTCAGATGGTCCAATTTTGAATGAAAGGAGTTCAAATGCTACATTTTTATTCTGTATAAAAACGTGTTTTCCACCAGTATATCAAGACTGTTGGATTGGAGAAAAGACTGGGAAATAATGCTCACGTTCCTTTAAGCCTCATTTGTAACTAGATACTGGATTGATAATAAAACCAAAAAATGTGAAAACTTCAGTGATGGAAAACCTAATTAGCCTTTATTAGTTAATCTGTCAAGAATTAGTCAATTTGTTATTGTGGTTGTTATAACAGACCAGAACTCTCTTTCAGTTGATCTGTTTGGAATGTACAAAATGCAGCTGAGCCATGATAAAGAGAATATAAGTGAGAACAAGACTTGGCCTCTTATTCTACTAGCAAAACTGGAGAGATGAAGAAGGGTGCATGTAAGAGGAAGCAACTCAAGCAGAAGCAGATGTTGCAACGGAGAAAGAAGCACCCAGCGAGGTGAGCAAACCGGGGCGGCGTGGGGCAGAACACATCCTCTGAAGAGAATACGATAGTCAGACTCCTGCTGCATATACTCTCTAAGAGTGGAATAAAATATGATGAAGTCTCCATACAGAGATAGTTAAGATGGTGCCATAATCAAGGGTATCCTCCTAAAACGGCGACAGTGTTTCACCCAGAAACCTGGGCAGGAATAGGGTAAAAGCTGTGGGATGCGATTACTCACGGTGATAACCATGCCTCAGAATTGGCTACCACCGGGAAATTGATCCTTTCCACCTTAAAAGATTTAAAAGCAGGACAGAAGGCAGCCCTGGGTGCTGAAGCGGAAATGCAACCGCTACCCTCAGCGCACCCCCTTCCCAGCCCTGGCGCCAAATTCCTTAAGGAAGAATGGGAAGGGGGAGAGGGATTCTCCTGCCTCACCAAGCAGGGACATGTTTCCATTCTCTCTCATTTCTTAGGTTCCCTTCTTTTCCCTGGTGACAAGGAAGGAGGGGTTCCTCTCCTAATGGAGCCTCCACCTGCTGCCCTGTCCTCAAGGATGGTAGAACCTGACTCCACCAGTCTATCTCCCTTTCACACTCCCTTGTTGTTCTCTGCCTTTCAACCTCCTGCTTTAGCTCAGCCACTAGCCTGAGCAGATCATTCATCTGGTCACACCAGTCACAGGTGTTATCCCCATCACTCTCCACTAGCAGTGCCAGGCTCCAGCATTTTCTGCAGCCAGAGGCCTGGACATCTGCATGTTTCTGCAGGACCTCTGTCTGGGTCAACACATCTTTTCTGGAAGGAGCTTTTGTCCAGCTCGCAACCATCTCTAGTCCTGCACATGCCTTTTTATTTATTTATTTATTTATTTATTGTTTACTCTCTTGTGTGTCCCCCCATGCGCCCTGCTGGTCACGCACCAACAGGCAAGAATGCATCTGTCTCACTGTTCGCTGAGCACCGCTTCCAGTTTTGGTGCATTTAAATCTCATCTTCTCCTAGACGTTCCTAACGTCCCCAGCAACGTCACCCTCTTGGCCTCTCCTGCGGGAGTTGCCGGGTCCTGCCGGGACTCCTTCCTTCCTCGGGCTTCCCTGGGTCAGGGAACTCCCCCTGTCCACCTCAAAAACCTCAAAAAAAATAAAG
>JANHFX010000362.1:0-24679 GCA_027560015.1 Chloroceryle amazona | reverse complement strand
CATCCTCCGGAGAGAAAAACTGTCGGGCAGGTCCGGGCAGATCCGGAAGGTCCGGCAGGTCTGGAAATCCGGTGGGGCAGGGTCCCTCGTGCTGACCTGAGTCCCAGACCATATCCGGGTGGCAGCACTCGGCTCCCCCCCCTGGATGGAGCATCTCACAACGGGTTGATGTCCTTCTGTGAGTCAGGCAGTGGGTCCTCGACTGCCTCCGGGAGTTATCTGTGAGTCACGGGCAAGGCGTTGATGGTCCCATTAACAGAGAGGACTCCTCCTGCTGGACGTGAAGGTGGGTCCTGGGCAGCTGCTACCGATGACTTGTTGACAGCCCTTAAGCAATGGCATAGAGAGTATAGAATACACAGTTTTTGCTTCTACCCACATAACGATAAACTGGTCCCAGCCCCTCTAACTATGACAATATGCCAGCAGGTTAGTGCCCGGCAAATGTCAATGTACAAATTAAAGTGCTGAGTAATGAGCTCTGGGGTCAACTGTCAGGGAGCTTGTTTAACAGCAAGTAGGTCAGGGGATGTCAGCTGGTAATGAAGTCATCTGGCTTCCCAAAATACTTGTAGTCAGGATACAGGGTGCTGTTGCCACATAATGCTTGACTGATAGCCAGGAGAGGAGCTTTTCCTCTGCTCTCTGGCCTCTTGCCTGCACAAGTGGAAGGTGTTTAAGGGCTGGCTAGGAGGTAAGAAAACCACACACCTGGAGAGCTCACTGCACCCAGGCTTAAAACAGCAGGAGCTTGACAGTGCTTCAAGCATGGGTTGTACCTGGTCTGACATATGTGGTGGTGTGGCCACAGGCAAAGGTAATTTGGTCTGCTTCCTGGGTCACAGCAAGTGGTCTGCCCTGTCTTCCAGGAATGGCTTGTTCCTGGGAATAACACTTAACTGTAAGGAATTGAGGAGACTTGTAGAGACATTGAGTAATGGATGAGCTGTCTTTCGGGTGGCCTCATGGAATCCTACGAGCACTGGAACTGCAGTGTGCCTGAGGAGCCTAAGGCTTGGATGTTGTCCTGCTCCTCTCTCAGACCCTCCTGTGGACTCTTATCATCGAAGGAGGAGTATCATAGCCCAAAGATAGAAGTAACATAGCCCAAGGACACATTGCAAGGTTCTTCAGTTTCAAACTTTCAGGGTGTAAATAGTTTGTGTGCTTTTCTCAGCAGCCTTCCTACCCTGTCCTCTCGGTGGTGGCTAATGTTGTGGCTGGTGCACAAGTTGAGAAGTCCTTGATGGCATTATGTTTGCTCACCTTGGTTCCAGATGAGGTTTGGGACAGAACAACTGTTATGGTGTCAAGAGATTTTATAAACAGCTGTTTCTCTGCTGCCTTTCAAGGGAAGACTTTTGAAAGAATGCAGCTCCAGCCCCAAAATCACATAACTCCACATCTCTGTGGGAGGATGGGCACAACTTTGAGGGCTTAAAAAAACCACAGCATCAAATCATCTGTGTTGACCAGTGTAAATAAACCTAAGCATAGTCTAGAAAATTAATAGATAAAGCTCTGAATGGTGGGGAAAGGACACAGATTAGGGTAAGATAATGGTTTCTCATGGTGAATGATGTGCTTGAAACATGCTCAGGATACCTTGATCTACTGTAAGACAGGGGAGATGCAAGTCATTGAAAGACCATGAGTTTGCAAATCGTATCTGCCAGAGAGGCTTTTAATGCCTGTTCATTTGTCATGGGGTGTGTTCGTGAAGAGAATGCCAGGATGGCTTGTTTGATGGGAGTTTATGCATATAGCCCTTCCCTGGCTTCCCGTGGTTTGCGCTGGCCTTGCACCCAGCAGCGGGCCATTACTGCGGCATTGCAAGGGCATTCACTGGCTGGGCTGGGTGCCCGAGGCTGGTTTGAGTTTGGCTAGAGGTCAAGGAATGCACGTCCTTCTTAAAGCAGAAGGGTAGTTATGTTCTTTGAGGACTAAAGTAATCCCAAAATATTGGCATGGGGAAACCAGAGGAAGAAAAAGCTTATTTAGGCACAGAAAGCATGTGATGGGAGATCTTCAGATGCAAGCTGCAGTGGTTCAGCGTGTGATGTGTGAAACAGCTGCTGACCCTGAAGTTTGTATGGTTTTTCATGCAGTCCCTGGCTTTGGGGAAAGTGCTATGTTCTGATTTGTTCTGAGTTAGCTGCTGCTGGTGAAGGAAGGGGACCCTTGGCATTCCCCCTGCCACTGTAGCTTCCCTTTCTAAGTGCTGCTTTCATCGAGGCTGCTTGCTGGGCTTTGCCTGTTTACTAAATGATAAAAAATAATGATCCCGCAAAGAAGTGAGGAAGCACTCTGCCCAACAGCAGGGCTGATGAGGGGAAGAGTGCACTGGAAGCCTCCCATAATTGCTGCCAGCCCATCACAGGCAGGGAGGGATGGGGCCAGGAGCATCAGCAGTTCCTGCGACTGCCTCCCCTCTCTTCCCCAGCAGCTGGACTTGGAGGGCAATCAAAGGCGGTGGGCCTGGCTGATCCTGGCTTCCTGTTTAGATGGAGACCTGACCCTTTGGGGGCAAAGATGAGAATACAGCATAGCTGGCATTGCTGGGATTCCTGCTCTGGCCAGGCTCTGCCACCCGGGTACTGCTCTCCCGAGAGCAAAGCAAAGCACCATCTGGGCAGAATGGCTCTGCTGAATCACGATATGCATCATGATTTGGCAGAGCCATGTATTAAACCCAAATCTGGTCCCTTTTGTGGATTTGGGTTGACAGGGGTTTCATACAGGGAGTTGCTGTTGCAGGGTAAGGGTGCCATCCCCTTTTCCCTTGCTGCTGAAGGGCTGGCGGTGGCATGGCCAATCTCACAGTGCTGGCCTGTGGGAGGGTTTCTGGCCAGAAATGGGAGGATATTGGAGAATTCCTGGGATTCTTGCAGCTTGGGGGTGGGAGGGGGTGTGTGTGATCAGATGGCTTCCTCTGCCTTCCTGCTTTTCCTCCCTGCACTGGCTGGGCTTGCCAGGAACACAGCCCCATCTTGCTCCGTTTTTTGGTGCAAATCCCTGTCCTGGAAAGGGCTTGGTGGAACAGGATATCAGCCATGCCAAGCATGCTTGGACAGCCATATTTTGAGCATTTGCTGAAGCTTTCCTCCAAAGCCTACATCTTCTGGCTTTTCTGCAGAGCATGGAGAGCCTTGTCAGTACTAAGAAATACAACAGGCCAGGGCTTGTTTCCTGTCAAGCAGTTGGGCTTGTCTTCATGCAACTGAACCCCTTTTCCTCCTCATCCCAAAACATAGTGACCTAGTCATGCCCTTAACTGCTAGGGTAGGTTGACCTTCTAAATGCTTCTTGGCTCCTCTGGGTGCTGGATGCAAGGTGTGAGAAAGCGATCTGTAAGTCCAGATAGTTACCTGTGGACACCTGAACAGCAAAAAGTCCCAAGCTCAACAGTAATTAAATGATCATTAAATCTGCAGCCAGCCTGTCATGTTGGCATGACCCCAGGAGACCTTCCTTGCCTAGGCTTTCCTGGGAAGCAGCAGCCCAGAAGCCACAGTGCTCTTCTGCTCTGCACCAGCCGTGAGCAGTGCTTGAGCAATTCACATGTGAGCTCATGATAGTGGTCTGAGACGTGTCACATGTCCTCCAGCTACCAAACAGTTTGTTATGGTACTGGAGAGCAAGAGCCCACCTGAAGCATCTTCCCAAACAGAAGGAGTAGGAGATGTTGGAGGTTTCGGCTTAAAGTGCCTGAGCTAGCTGCAGGGCATCCTTTCTTTTATTTTTATTTTTTTCTGGAATGTCTGAGCACATGGGGCCCTAGATGACAACAATAACTGTATATTTTTTAACTTTTCATGATGTAAATATATGCAAATTCTTTCCTTTCTGTGCTCTTGGCATGTCACCAGTGCAGTCAGTGCTACCTGGCTGGAGCTTGGTGGGGTCATTCTAGAAAATTTGGCATCATCCTTTCTTTGATGCTTCGACTGCCAAGCACAGAGTTAATCCAGATATTCTTTGGTGCCAGAAAGGATGAAATCCTACATAGGCACTCCTGAAAAGCTGCTTCTGTGTGAGTCTCTTGCAAACCTGTTTCTGGGAAGTATCCAGATGAGTTTTCCTGGCTCAAAACAAGGAGGCATTTCAAATATTTTAAAATCTAGCTGCTCTACACCACCTACTCTGTCAGGTACATATGATTTTGTGGGACTTCTGATGCTTTGCATAGCTGAGCTCTATTTTAACAAATTGGCAAAATTGCTGAATTTCAACAAGCTTGTTTAAAGAAAGATTTTGCATCCTCTGCAAGCCACATGTACAGTCAGACTGGTGTGAAAATTGATGCATTTGGCCAGTTATTTGTGTAGAGCATGTGGTGTAATTTTGAGCTAATTTAATTAAAATATTTCTGAGATACCCCTGTTCTTGCCATGGTGAGTTGTTTGTTTTGTTTTTTTTTTTTTAAAGTGTTGGGTCACTTACAATGATGCCTTCTCCTCCTCCTCCCCCCCCCCCTTTTTTTTTTCTTTCATCATGCAAGAAGCAGCCTGACTATCCCTGCTGTAAAATGGAGCAAGATTTGAAAGCAAGCTGACCATGAGTGTGTGAGCCCTGCCTGGGGCAGCCCACCCACAGCTGCCTGTGGGGGACCTGCACAGTGGGCAGCAGGCTGGCCAGGAGATGCTCAAGCTTTGGCCTCCTGAAATGTGCAGCCTGCTCTTTGCCAAGCCCCAGCACTTGGTATGAGGTGATTGATCAGTGAGCTAATGACTTGATGTGATTATCCAAGATGAAAAAGATTATGTTCTATTAGATCTGTGAGGAACTGAAGGGATGTCTGTAATAATTTCAATTGCTCCTTCAGTGCTCTGACAACCACCGTAGAAAGAGTAAAGGCTTCTGGGCAAGTTCATTGTATTTCTGCCAGCACCACCAGTGCTGCTTCATAATAAAGTAATGGTTAATCTGGTATTGCTACCAATATGCCACCTACTCGATTGCATGAAATAGGTCAGGATCTCATCCTGTGGTTAGTATTTAATCAGTAAACTCATCAAATTAGTACCCAGATTCACCAGAGCAGCCTTTTGATCAAGACTGCCCAAAGGGGAGGGATGGTTTCCAGGAGAGTTGGCCAAAGTGTGGTGGCCTTGGCTTTGCCATCTGTTTTAATACCATGGCCAGAATGCTGCGAGTGCTTTCCAGCAAAGCTTTAAAGGTTACTGGCACCGTAAAGTAGCATGAGTTGTATGTATACTCTGTTGTAATGATGTGTAGTAAAATTATAAGTTTAATGGGGTAAATGACACCATGTGACAGAGGGCAGGAATCTGAACAGGTAAGGAGGTGTGAAATGTGAGATTTTCTCCCTGGAAAGTGAGGTCTGAGCCCCAGCTGACGTCAGGTGGGGATGGGGCTTTGGGTACTGCCTGCCAGAAGGACTTTGGGAAGACATGAGCAAGTATTGCCTGTGCTGTCTGTCTGTTGGGCTTGCTGGGTCACATGATGGCAGGAATGACTGGTCTCAGCCAGATGTGGAATGGGCATGCTCCTCTTCCCCAGTAGCTGGCCTCATAAATGTCATGATAAGCTTGTTGCCTTTTGGCTTCTACCAGTGCCCTAGCCAAGAGCTCTCTGCTAGGCTTGGGGCAGCAGCATGTCTCTTGTGGCCAGGCCCCAAACTGTGGTGGGGAGGAGAGCTTGATGGCAGGGGATCTAGCCTGGGAAAGAGCGGGGAGTTCCTAGATGGATGGAGAGCTGGGTTGGGGAGCCAGTGAGGGTGAAGAAAACCATAAGACGGATGGGGGGACATGCCTTGGGAAAGCTAATAAGCCAGGAGGTGCATGCTTGTACATGGTCTTCCCTGTACCTTCTTTCTCTCTGAGGAGCTGAGCATTTCTGCTCTGGGCAATTGTCCCATGGGCAGGCAGCGCTCAGGGCTCTGGCAGGAGCACATCAACTGATGTTGGGCTTGCCAGTGCAAGCAACAGTGCTGGTGGTGGGTGATGCTGGCCTGTAGCCGTGCAAATGCCTTTGAGAGGACTGGGAGCCAAGCAGGCACCAAGCCCAAGACAGGAATGGAGATGCCAGCAAAAACCTGTGTCCCCTACGTCCCCATCACACATCCTTGCCCTGCGTTTGCTTGGGTTGGCCTTTCTTCGGTTGGGTTTTCTTCCTTCTTGAAGAGCCAGCAGCATCTCCCTGTGACTCATCTCGCTCCCTGGCTAGGGGCTTTCCCTGACGGCGCTTCCAGTGAATCACGTTACTGGCTTTCCAATGCCATTGTCTGAGCCATCAGCAAATATCTTCTGGGAGCTCAAGGAAGAGGGCAGGGAACAACATCTGCCAGGCTCCTGGAACACAGGGGAGAGGGCAGATCTTCAGCACTGCTCTTTCCCAGCCCAGGAGTGCTCTGCTGGCTCCCACCACCTCTCTAAATCATGGCCAGTGTGTAAAGTCACTTCACAAATGTCTGTCCCCTTTTGTGTCCCTGTGCTCCCCCCTCTTATTCCTGCTTCATGCCTGTTCTTCCTTGGCAATGTTTCTTGGAGCAGGCACTGACCAGCTGCCTTATCTGTTGGGCTCCGCAGAGCACATGTGGGGGTGTCAGTACATGCTGGAGAGGTGCCCCAGGCTTTCCACTGCTCCTTTCTTTGAGGTTTCCTCCCCATGTTGCACACATGGTTCTGGTAGCTCGATGGGTCCTGTTTGATGCTAGGGCTCAGCTGAACTAGAAGTAGGGGAAACCCATGCTACAAACCTTGCTTCCAACAGAAACACTGTGTAGCTGCAGCTCTGAGGCACACAACATCCATGGTATGGCAAATGCTGTGGAAGCTGCTGGCAGTGCTGAGGTGGTTCTCCTGCCCTCCTTGTGCGTCCTCTGGCTTTTCCTCCCGTCTAGAAAGGAGTGATTTGTTGCATGCTCTGGCTCACAGGCATGATGGGATTTAGCCTGGCTGTCAGGGGGGAGGTCTGCAGCTTGTTCTGGGAGAGTTGGGGTCACGAGAGCACTGGTAATTGCTGTTTGTGAGGGTTTGAAGAGTTCTTGTAGAAACTGTTGTCCTTTGATATCTCTCTGCTCCTTCTGCAAGGTGACAGAGATGCCTTTGATTGCCTGACCCTCTAACTTGCATAAATCTCCACTGAAAGTACTGTTATTGAGGGAAAGGGCTGTGTTCGGTGTCACCAGGCATAACACTGCTGTCACAAAGTGGTGACAGTCTCTGCTGCTGCTAGAAACTTGCTATGAAAAGATCCATCCAAAGAACCATCTCCACTTATCTTTGCATTTTAGGGTAAATTTCTAGCTGTGCATAAGAATAAGCTCTTGGCACACCTGAGAGGTTGTTGAGGGGAGAAAATGTTTTTGAGAGGGGTATGCTGAGATGTGGCTGATTTCAGGGTCTACAACTCATTCTGGCATCTCCCAGCACTTTCCTGGTCAGCATCATGGAGAGCTGGACCCGTCCCCCCTTTCCAATCCCCTTGAGTTTGTCTCCTTGCACTTTTGGCGTTGCTTTTATTTGGAGTTTTTTTTTCTTCTGGTTTACTGCAACATGGACTTTTCCTTCAAGGCTTTCATCAGTTTGCCGCCATCTTGGCAGTGTCTTACTCTTGGGATGGAACAGGGTCCAACCTCTCCCTTTTGCTGACTGCTGAAGCTGCTGTTGCATGGACCTGAGCAGGAGAGACATGGGCAGCTGTATCCTGGGCAGTTGCCTCTTTCAGCCACGCGTGTGTGTGTCCAGAGATGATAACTGGCTCTTGCTCTCTGAATAAGAGGAGAAATATCTCGGGAAAAGGAGAGCAAAGAGTAAAAAAAAAAAATAAATTCCCAAGCAGGCTGTCAGGGGTCAAAAAATATTTAATATCTGTTTTATGGAGGAGAAACTGAGACGCAAGGAGACTAAGTGACTTGTCAGGCTCCTTCTGAGGGAGATGTCCCTGTGCACGGACCAGGGCTGAATTAAAATCAAACGAAGCTGAAGTGAACACTTTAGATGCTGCTCTTGTGTAAGATCCTTTCTTCTTTTGTGCTTCTCTGCTGGTCCTCGAAGGCCAAGGGCCATTTGATTTTAATTTGTTGAGTGTTCTCCTCTGGTGCATCACCTCAGAAGGGAGGCAAAGCGCGAAGCTGCAGCCTTGCAAAAAAAACGCCATGTGCCCCAGTTTCTTCACTGCTAAAATTAATTCTTGGTAGTTTTGGCTTGGTGCAGCAGGAAGGTTTGTTCCAGGGGATGCTGTACACAAATTGCTGAGGGTGGAGAGCAGTGTCAGAGCCTGCCTTACAGCCTGCGGCAAGGTGAGAAGGATTTTGGCATGGGATTTTGTGGCCGTGAGAGCCGTAAGTGTGGCTATGTTACGGCGTGTTCCTGTGGTGTGCAGGAAAAGATCACATCTGTTTAAGAGGAGACGCTGCAGAAGCTATTGTGTGAGCTGGTCTGTGGAATGGATCTCGTTTAATTAGGGAACAGGAGGAAATGCTGTGTCTATTGTAGGACAGCAGAACAACAAGCACAGCCAAGAAAGAACAAGATAAAGGAGCTGAGCGCTCTCCCAGTCCCAGCAGAGAAGGGCTGTAGTGTGCAAAGTACAACGAAAGCCCTGGAGGTCTCTGCTCTCCTCTTGCCCCCACCTCCTCACCCCATGGGCAGGCTGCAATGGCTGCACAAGGGCTGCTGCTTGTCAGCCTGGCCCTGTGGCCATGGACACAGTCCCCAGTTGCTCCGCTGTCCCTGTGTACAATAGGGGGTGAACTGATACACTTCAACTGGGACTTTTGAAGGGATTGGACTTTCTTGGGCTGCTGCAAAGCCTTCCCAGGGCAAAGACTATAGACGTAGAATGTAGCCAAATTTGATTTTTCGGAGAAGAAAATGTTTCCTTCTCAGGCCAGGCTTCCCTGATGGAAAATGAGGATCCTAGTGATTCTTAATCTGTCACTCAGTCTTCACCAGCATGAGTTTGACATGGTGGAAAAAAACAGCCAACCAAGCCAGTTCTCCTTGCCATATGCTTGCCTATGGAATCTGCTATCCTTTTCAGCAAAAACTGCAAAAATCATCCTGGAGTGGGTATTTGCTGCAGGAAACTTCAGCAAAGATGGTTAAATTTCAGCTTGAGAAAAAACAGCCCCACTGGTGATGTTTTACAGTGTTGTTCTTGGATTGCAATAGTGATATGTATTATAGAGAACCATCTTTTTTTCCCTCCAAGGCCTCCAGTTTTGTTTTGGCAGTTTGCTCCAATGACATATTCTTATTCCCTCTTAACATGATGGATGGGATTGGTCTGGACTTCTTCAAACACTCCCTTATCCCCAAGAACTTTGGGAATGTGTGTATATCTCTCCAATACTAGAAACACAAAGAGCACATCTCTGCTGACCTCTACATAAATGCTAAGAAATAGTATCTAAGAAAGAGAAACCTGGAGTAATTGGCCCAAAGCTGGTGGTGAGCATGATTCAGGGTGCAGGTTCCATTGAGCTTTCTGTGAAAAAAAAAGGTATGTTTTTCTGTGGTTTGAATGGATCCAGCTTCAACTCCCAGCTAGTCAATCTTCTGCATTTGCCTAAAGTCAAAGAGCTTTCAACAAGGGGAAGCTGTCCCCAAGTCCCAGGTCTGAGCTGTGGACAAGTCCCCTTCAGGAATAGTCTTTGGAAAAGCTTAAATAAAAAGAGTTTGGTTTAATGTGTGGGACTTAGGAGTCTAGGAAGCCTGCCTCAGGTTCTTGTTGCTTTTTTCTAAACTCTTTTCTATTGCATCTTTGAAGTGTACAATAAAGCAGAGCGTGTTATGTCAGGTTGGTTTATATTAGTAGTGATTTCAACAGTGCCATGTTTTGAAATAATGTCACCTTCCTATTTTGCTGCACAATCCCCTGTTTGTGTGCCCAAAACCACACTCTCTTCACAGTGTCCTTTCCATTGGGATGATACCTTTTGATGTCTCCAGGTTTTTTTTAGAATGTATTTCTGCATCTTGTGGATGAACCTTCTGTTCCTTTTTCATTCAGGAGGCTGCTTGGCTGATGCAAAATACAATTAACCTGAAATGAGTCAATGCTAAATTCCTGTACACTTGGCCTGGATAGCAAATACTTTTCCAGACCTGCATAGAAATGAGCACTGCTCACGGTGGGGTTTCATGTAAGCACAGTGGCATTCTGTTGTCTGTCTCTGTTGTTGCTTCATTTTTGGGATCCACTGCTGAGGTGCATTTTGTCACCTTAATCTGGCCTGTATGATTGTTACAGGTAACATTTTTGACCAAATACATGTGAAGGGGGAAGCCACAATGTATTCTCTAAGGTTCTTAGCCAGTCTAATACCTTTGTGAAGTACACTTTTAATTTCATCGAGATAGTTTATGATCTCAACTTGCATAGAACTAGTGCTGTGCTAGGGTTGTACTGTGACCCTTCTGCTGACATTAAGTCCTATATTGGCTTGGATTTTTTTTTTTTTCCCCAGGATCTGAGTCTGTAATTCTTTCTAAATCTGTCTGAAGGACATTATTATGATTGTTAACTTTAATGTATAGAATTTAGTGAATGATTTTTAGTACCTGTGTTAGTTATTGATGAAATAGGAACCATGAAAAAAGTGTGGTATGAATAATTACCTCTTTTCTCTAGTTACAACCCAGAAACATTGCTGAGCACTGCTGGCGTCTAATGAGCCCCACAGGGCTGACTTGTTTCTGATGCACTAAGAGTTTAATGCTGCTGCTCATTCATTCTTTATTAATTGTCTGAATTCATAATTGCTGATTTGGTTACAGCATTACCAGCTCGTCTTCCTTCAGTTTGTCATCGTTCTTCTGCCTGGCTATTCTCATTTGCCTTCTCAACTGGTCTTACTCAAGTTTTTTATGCAACTGTGGGAGAGCCGCTATTTGGTGAACAGTAAAAAAAAAAAAAATACCAAAATAAATCCTGTATTTCACAACTTAGGGTGTAAATCTCATGTTCCAATTCATCTCGCTTTGCTGAGCTGACACCTTCCTGAAGCGCTGCATGGGTACATTCTTAACAGTGCCCCTTTCTTTGTCACCTGCCCTCAGTGTGGGTTTGGGGTGACTCTGCACTCTTCTGTGGTGTCAGCCCTGTCTCCAGCCCCCTCTGTGCAGGTTGGGATGATCTCAGCCTCTTTGAGGCAGGGTCTGTCTTGGAAAGAAAGCATTTGGAGAAGAAAGTTAATCTTGAACACAGAAATATTGTTTTCCTGCTGAGGTGGCAAAAGGTGCCTGGCTGGGCATTGCCTGCACCTCTTAGCACCCAACACTCCTGGGATCCCTGGGGCATCAGGTTTTGCCAGTGCCAGAGAGAGGCAGGAGTTTAATCGGAGATTACCATAAACAGGCGCAACTAAACTGCTGCAGATGGCAGTGCTTTACTTTAAGCCAAGTTCATTCTAGCAAATGGGTTCAAACCCACCGAAGGCTGGATGAATAGAAGCCATCTCTAAGCTCTTGTAGCTTCTTACCTTTTTCAAAGGGCATCTGCAAGGAGACATCGCCAAACAGCTTGTGCACCCGCGGCCATTGCCTGCATAGGTCAAACCGATGCATATCTAATTAAAAATACCACAAATTCCAGTCAGATGTGGGGTTTCCAAGGAATGTGCTTCTGTTTGTTTTAGCACCAGGTGGTAAATATTAAAACCTGTACAGCTCATCTCTTGTCTTGTATCTCCAAGGCTGTGAAAAGCAGTGCAAAAGCAGTGCTGCAGATGTGCTTAGAGCCTGCTCCTTGTTTTCATTAACTGAAGGGAGCAGCTCAAAGCCTGGTTATTTTTGCAACCAGTTTGACCAGTATCCCATACACACCCACACACTGGTTAATTTGCACACGCCACACTTGGTCATCGGGGATGGCAGCATATGAAGGCAAGTGGCAGCTTGTCACCTCCCACACGGGTCCAGTCCGTGCTGTTATTGCTTCCTTGGATTTCTGAAAGGAAGTTAAGTTTTCAAGGCTGGAGGGGCTAGCCTGTGGCATGGTCTGAGCACTGCTCAGCGATGGCTGAGAAGCAGAGCTTTTCCCAGCCTGTGAGCAGTTGCTCTGACTTGGAGCCATCACTGTGTGCCTGAGTGGGGGAAAAAAATATGGCTGTGCTGGGGTCCTCAGCTTTCTCTTATAATCTTGATATTAGTTAAGCCCCAATGAAGTGAGCAATAATGTGCACAGGGACCTGTTGTTGGCTTTGATGAGTTGCTGGATGGAGCTGAGGGCTATTGCTGGGAAGTGTGTTCCTCTACTACTGGCTGCATCCCTCTGCACAGCACGGGGCTGCCCTAGGAGGGCAGGTACACTGATGTGTCTCAGGGCTCCTTTCCATCTCCAGTAAAAAAAAACACCAAACAAAACACAAACCTTAAGACTGGGACAACAAAGTGTGGATCCTCTAAAGGTTTCTTGTAAGGGAGGCAAATAATCTTGTAAATGGAAGTCTGGGGAGGTGAGAATAAGCTGTTACCTAGAGGAACTTTATCCCTTTAACCCTGTGATTGATATTGATTTAATTTTTACTGGTTTTGATTTCTCTGAGATTCCTGTGAAACTTGCTTAGACTGAAGATGGCTTGTGCATGTGTCCCAGTTTGACAGCTCGATTCGTGAAACTTGGAGGTAGTGAGGGGAGTTTGGAGGAAGTGGATGGAGGCAGCCATTTGATATCTGGTAGGAAATAGCAAACCAAGCAAAAAAGAAAAAGAATTTGTTGTGAAATATTCAATGCTATTGGAAGCATATTTTGTGTGATAAACGGATATACTGTGATCCAGGGATTGTTTCAAAGCAGCAACTTTAACTCTGCTCCGCTGTTCTCACAACATGGGTATTTATAGACCAATTCCCATTTATACCCATCAGTACTAGCGACCGTCACAGACGGTTACCAAAATTAAACCTGAAGTTGGATGGGAAAATAGGCACTGACCTTGTCAGTACAAAGTGAAATCGTGTCTTATTTCAGATGAACACATGCACCTCAGAGCCACATTTTTCCATATGTCCAAATGCAAACTCTGAGGTACTGTGGAAGAGTTTAAAAAAGCATCATTAAGCCCCAGAACGAGCATCCGGTACTTCACTCCTCTTCCCCTTCCAAATTACGATGACCTTTGGTTAAAGTCTAGCTACTGGTAAAATGACCAGCACTGGGGTGTAGACAGGATGACATGGGAAATTTAAGCCTGAGGAGCAACTGAAACCTGAGCTGGCAGGTTGGCAGAGGTGTGCCCAGTGTATTTGCCCATGCCATGCCAGTGGTTTGTCAATGGTGCCAGTGGGACCTTTGTTCTGCCCCTAAACACTTGTGTGCTTCCATGCCCGCCCTCCCCAGTGCTGTTGGCTGGTTTTGTCCTAGGTTTTGGCAGCAGGAGAGGGGAGCAGCAGCAAAATGACCTCACTGTGGGGATCCTCAGATCTCTCTACCATCCTTGCCTCTGTTTCAAAGCCATGGGAGGGAGCACAGAGGTGCTGCTGGCACCTCACGGGTGAGCATCCTGCCGATGCATGGTGCGTGGGCATGCCTGTGTCTTTTTACAGCTACATGCAGGAACTGGGGTGATAACCTGTGCTCACTTGAGCCGCTATGGGATTGCATGTCCACGGCAAAGGGGAGTCCTCAGTAAGCAGAGGCAGCAGCTCAGCACTTTGGTAGGGTCTCTTAAGGCAGTCTTCTAAAAGTGGGTTTTAGTCCATTTATTGCTGATCAGATTCGTAGGCTAAGCAGGTATTCCAGTGTACTCCCCTCCAGCAAGCTTGAGTACCCTGTGGGCTTAAAGTATTGCCCAGAAACAGTGGACTGTCAGGTATTTTGAAGCCTTGTTCAGAAATGCCTCTTGGATGAAGCTGTCCACCCTCCTGGGAGCCATCCTGCTTTCCAGCCACTTTATTCCCTGACATCTGCTGCTGCCCCAGGAGAGCTGGGGTGATGCAGAAGGGAGAAGCAGGGGAAGCAACCCACAAGAAAAGCTGCAGGAGGGAGTGATGCTTCATGCCTGGGTACCTTGCTGACAGGACCCCTGGCTCTCTACTGCCCTGCCCCTCTGACAGATAGGCTCTCAGGACAGTTACTGCCTCAGTTCCCTGCTGTGTGGCAGCTCATGCCCAGATGTCTTATGGACATCACTCCACTATTCCCAGACCCATCTGGCTGGGATATTTAGGTACACTCTTCAGATCTGTGAGACTCCTCCTGACTAGGTTGTGTGTTTGATGCTGTGCCAAAGCTCTACTTTAAATCATTTCCTTTTCCTCTCCAATGCTCTTCTCTTTCTGCCAATGTATCTAGAGATACTGTTTGTATTCTCTCATTTAGCTGAAATGGTCAGGCTTTTTCTGAATGGTCAGCAACCCCTGCTGAAACTCATCTGGGAAGCCTCTCTCTGTGCCACTGCTTTGCCTGCCGAAGTGTGCCTGGGCTTGTGCTGCATGTTTCTGAGCTGTCTGGCTCATCCTGCACAGTAGAATTGCAGCTTGCGCATCCTTATCAGACACAGTTGAATTTGCCACATCACATATGCCCACTGCTAGTCCCAGTTCACAGCACCTCTGTGCCTGGTAATCTGGGCACCTTACCTACCCATGGGCTTTTCCCAGTCTTTTGGCCCAAGAAACTGTTGGTTCAGAGGATACATAGGCATGTCATGGTCCTGTGCTCACTGTGCTGCCTGCCTCAGCTTGCTGCAGCCCCTCCAACGCTGAGAGTCACATTCCTCCTCCTGTTAACAATATGCCAGAAAGAAAGAAAGGAGAGAAGAGATGTTCCTGGCAGTAGTCTGCTCCTGGCCCTCCCACTGGACTCCAGAGCTGAGCTCCAGGTAGTGTTTACCCCATGAAGGGCTGGTGGGCACCAGGTGCTGCCTTCCTGCTCCTTCTGCTCCCTGCTTTCTGTATCCGTCCCTGAGGCTGCTTGGTGCCTCTGTCCAGGAAAGAGCCGTGTCCCACTCCAGTTCTCTTTCCCGCGCAGCCAGAGGGTGGCTGTGAGTCATCTGAGGGCACTGGGGTTGGTGCCATTTCCTTGTGTGGTTCAGTAAAGCAAAATCCTTGTCCCTTGTATGGTGCTGTTGTTTGCCGTTCCTCCCAATTACTGCTGTTAGGATCCCAGCAAGGTTTCTCAGGCTTCCCTCCTGTGGGTTATGCCTGATCTCCTGTACATTTCTGAGATTTACTTTAATTCCCTGTATTTTCAGCAGCAGAAATTGTGAGCTATGTGGTTCTCTCCCCCCGCGGTCATTAAATCTTGGTGCTGTGAAGCCTGTGCTGATTGAACTCGAGTTCAGCTGTCATTTTGTAATAAGTTAATTCTTCATCAATAGTACCCAAAGTGCTGGGAAAGCCTTTGCTAGTCTGCCACGTCTCCCCTCTTTCATTAGCCTGAACTGACCTTGGGTTAAAGTCTAACTCGGAAGGTATTTTATTAACTGCTGCACTGCCCAGCTCCAGGAGGAGATGCCAGGGTGTCCTGAGGGAGGTGGGCACTGGCTCCCAGTACCCCGCCCTGCTCCCCGCCAGCCCCACATTCGTGGATTCCTTCCCTGATGAAGTAAGTGGCTGCAGGAGCCGTGGGAGAGCTGCAGGGACATCACCACAGGCAGAGTTTAGAGCTTGTGCAGCTCATGTTGCAGGGTCCTCACCAGCCATCCCTTCCCATTCAGCAAATGGTGCTCTATAGGATCCAGGTTTGCTCGGGGTTCCATGTTCTTTCTGTATAAACACAAAGAAATAGTTTCCTGACAAAAAATATTTTTCTATGATTTTTCTTATAGCAGATTTTTTTCCCTACCTCTCAAGCTAGCAGAGTAGCACTGAGTTTTGTGGAAATGGCCTTTTACCTATTAATTGAATTCTCATATGGCTGCTCTATCCCCAGTACAGGCTTGCAAACCACATTTAAGTTTTTTTCTTTTTTTCCTTTCACAGCTCAATGCATTTAGGGGATCTTCCATAAAAAAATTTCCCCTTTATTTGGGTTCCACCCTTACTGATGGAGAGTGTTAATAGGCAGGCTTAAATCTGTACCCACTGTGGTTTAGATGGGCTGGAATAAAACGAGGGCATTTTTATTCAGGTTAACAGTTTTCAGATGCTTGTGAAAGTGGGGGATGATTAATCTAGAAAGACATCATCTCTCCTTTTCGGTGTCTGATCTGCCTAACCTGGCATGCAGTGCGCGGTTACGAGTTTTCTTACACTTCTACTGTGTAGAAACAGGGTGACAGGGATGGGTAACGTGTTTCTAAGGGCACATAGTTTTTCATGCTTTTCACACATACCCATCACCCTCAAATCCATACATAATTTTACCCTAAGCTGACAAGGTTACATTCGCTTGCTATTAAGCAGCATATGTTACTCTGCTCTCCAGAACAGACAATTTTAATGCTCTGCCAGTAGGAATGTGTTGCGCAATGATGTATACACCAGCTGGCATTTTCCATCTAAAGTTATTTAAATAGTGAACTCTGCATAAAAGACAGATGTTGAAAAGGGACTCCCACTAACCTGAGGTCAATGGCAAGGCCCTCATGTTCTGACAAAATAGATGTTTATTTCCTAATTGAGATGATGAACATGTGTTTTTGTGGGCAGTGTAAAATTAAGGGATAGTCTTTATTCACTAATTAGCTGTTTGCGGTTTACAAGTGATTGAATATTTTTTTTTTTTTCATTACTAAGACCACCTTTACTTATTTTTCCTGAATAGTTTTATTTTTAAGCCTTTGCACATCTGAAATGTCCGTTTTCGTTGTTTGCTTAAAAGCTTTATTAGAGTTCTTGGAGATTCAGTTGGTGACTGACCATGGAGCTGTGCAAGTCTAAGAATGGACAGGCTTCTCTGTTGCTCTTTCAATTTTCTGTGGATTTCCCTGAAATGATTTCCTGTCTATATTCTGAGCATGCCACATTGCAATAGCCAATAATTAATATAATTAACCCCAACCTGTAGTATGATTACAGATATTTAAAGATGCAAAATTGTGCCCAGGATGGTCAAACTATCTGGATTGAAGGCCAAGAAAGTTGTTGGGAGCATTGCACTTTTTAGTTAAATTAGTACAGTGAAATGCTACCGAAGGGGATCATGAGGAAGTTGCACAAATCCTCTTTCCTTCCTTGATCCCAATCTGGGTAATTATTTCTGTATCATTTCTTTATTAAACAGTAGGCTGGGATTCAGCTCTCCAAAGTGAAGTCGCCAGTAGCTGAGTTCCCTCAAAAGAAGGAAATGTGATTTTTCTTCTGAAGTGGTCTCTTAAAATCAGAATTCTGTATTGAGGGAGTGCAGGGTGAATTGCTGTCACCCAGCTCCCTGCACTCACAGATGCAATGCATAGCAAAAGTCCCCCCCCGCCCATGCCCATCTGCTCCCAGGAGCAGAGCAAGTCCCATGCTGCTGGCTTTGGGAAACCCCACTTTTGTTTTCCCCCCATGCAGTTTTCTACTGGCTTGGTGAGAAGCTCATTGGAAGTGGTGGTGTGATATTTATTTTATTTTTTGGTGTGTGTGCCTTTGAGGATGCCAGCTGTATTCCCATCTCAGAATCCCGTCAGTGGCATTCCCCACCCCACCATCACTTCTGCTCTCCTCCTAGCAACAGCAAAAGCTAAAACCCTAATGCTTTGTATCTCTCTTAAGCTTCCCCTCGCTGTTTCTCAGCAGAAGGCAGCATGTTGACAGATGTGGGCAGACCTGGGCAGACCTGGCAGATCTCTGTGCCCCGGGCAGACAGAGCTGTGGTCAAGAATAGCTCCAAACTAGAAAGGTCCTGATCAGTCATACAGAGAGAGGTTTCCCTTTGCCCCATTAAGTAAACAGGCTTGCAGGGCAGGTGTTAGCAAGGGCAGGTCCTGTCAATGTGCAGCACATCAGTCAGACTCTCTGAGATGTCCAGGAGTCTTCATGAACAAAAAGCCTATATTGGCATCTGTACTCTGCTAATGGAAAGCATTTGCCATTGCTTTGGATAAGTCCAAGTAGTCAGCAGGCCAGCTACCACTCCTGGGCTGAGGAGAGCCAGGGTGCATTTAGGGCACCCAGCCCAGCCCCAAGTGCTGTTCCTGGGCTGGTGCCTGACCTGATGCTTTGGGCTAACTATGACCACCAGCTGCTACCTTCCTGGGGGCTGCAGGGGCTTGCTGGGGTGTGCAAGAACTTGTGGTGAGGTGTGCCCTTCTCCTGCTGTAACTGATGAGCAGCATCCTGGCACAGCAGGGCACTGAGTGAGGCTGTTCATGGCAGCTGCTGTTGCTGCTAATGTGAACTGCTGCACTGTGAGCCAGCAGGTCTGAGCACAGGTTCTGCTCTGCACAGTTCTGGGTTTATCCCTTACAGTCTGTCACTCAAGTCTCACTTAAAGGAACTGCTCAAACCTGATGCTCCATTTGACCCTAGCCAGAGCTACTGCTTAGGGTGGAATCCCTCTGGTTTGCTGAATTATCCTTCTGAACAAAGCAGAGCACTTTGCACACTGTAGCTGTAAGCAGGGGTGCAGCAGCACGTGAATGGTGTTGATGGCCCTGTTGGGCTCTGCAGAGCGGTACGTACTCCCTTTTGGTTTGATCTGTACCTCTCTTTTCCATGTGCTTTTCATCCCTTCTTGCACCTATTTACCCAAACTCCAACTGAAAAGCCCCCCAAAATCAGCAGTGCATCTCCTGGCCTGTGGGACTTAGTGTGCCCACCCCATGCAGCTCAGGGGTGCCAGATGTGACTCAGATGAATTGCCATTTCACTGAAGCCTCTTCTCACTACTTCGTTATTAAATTATGGATAGTGTTTCTTTGGACCGCCAGTGGGTGTGAGTTCATTAGCATTTTATTGGGTAGAGCTGCACTTTGTTGCATGGGAAATGTATCCCAGAGAGGGTCTGCAGTCATCAGAGGGATTGAGCTATTGAGCTGTGCTTGGGGCAGGGTGTGCAATAGCTCTCTAAGCACATGGCTCGGACTTGCAAAGCAGCTTGGCTCTCTCCTCGGCATTGGGATAAAGGCCTGGATTTATGCAAGGGCTTAACAAATCCGTCTGGTCAGCCCTTCTGAGAATTTGACTTCTTTGCTCCCGTCAGTTCTTGCTGGAGTTTTGCCATGAGCCATCAGCACAAGGGGACTTTGGCTTCAGCATGGCAGAGGCAAAACAGCTTTCCCTGCGGCACTCCTCTCCGCCAGGCTTAGGTTGAGCTCAAGCAGAATCCCTTGCCTGCAGCCTGGGATTGCCAAGCTCCTCTGAGGAGCTCTGCATTGATTCTGTCAATGAAATGTATGCCAGGGCTGGGCAGCATCTTTGCTGAAATGTCCTGGTCTGTCTGCATCGCTGTCTTGGGGCTTTAACTTAACCAAAAAACAGGCAAAAAATAGTCTTTCTGACTCTGAGATATTTTTCAGGATTGCTGTCTCTTCCAAGCCCATGTTAAGCACTTGGGATGGTCCAGAGCAGAAACCCCTAGGCTCCATCAGCTCAGAAATGCACTGTGATGTTTATAATTGATGATCATTAAGACCAATAAATCAAGCTGCAGCTCCCCAAGGTGCTCTGCTGTCGCTCTGGGTGCTGCTGCAAGCAACCAGCTCAGCCCACGGCTCCTCGAAAAATCACATGCAGAGCTTGAGAAGGTGCTGGGTTAATTACTCCAAAGTAGCCGGGCTGGAGCTCACTTTTGCAGGGCTGAATTAAGGTATTTCCTTAGTGTTAGGTACTAGACACACTCCTGTGATCTTGGTGCTGAAGGGTGTCTTAGCAAGACAAAGAGAGGGGGCTTTTGGATGCAGTTTCAGCTTTGCTTTTAATGAGGAGGAAGGTAAATTTGAGAGGTAGGACTTGGAAATCCATCTCACCTCTTTTAGCTAGTAGGGCAGAGCTGTGTTCCCCCTCCACCATTCTTCTGAGTCATCTGTATCTCCCATACCTATTGGCGACTTTAAAATGGCTTTGAGGAATTGTATTTTCAGGTCTTTTATCGTTTGATCACAGGTCAGGGCCAGTAGCTTTTCCTGCCTGCTGGCTCTGGCTGCCAAAGTTAATACATCATGCAGAGCTGGAAATGTCACACGGAGGCTTGTTGGGGACCGGAGGCAGGGCTTTGAATCAAGGCGCCTGCCCCATGCTCCCTCTGCAGAGGGACTGGCGAAATAACGAGGGGATAAATTAAATTCCTCTTCCTCGGGAATGTGAGGTGCAGGATGTGAGGCTTTTCTGCTACTGTGCAGGCACGGCGGATGTGTACCTATAGCTGTACACAGCACCCTGTGTGTGAGGCCAGCACACCGGGTACCCGATGGGGGTGCACCCATGGCAGGCAGGTCATGGGACTCCCCAGAAGTCCCACAGCAAGAGGTTGCTAAGCCCAAAGGGCTCAACTAGCCTATTCCTTCACCCGTCCCCACCCTGTATGTAAGATTCTAAATGCAAAAGTGACAGGATTTTGAGAGAATCTCATTCACTCCCTGGGCCAGATCACAGCTTTGTGTTTAGTCACTGATCTTTGCAAGTTTCTGTTGGGTTTCTTTCCTGACCAGTGACTTCTAATTGAAGTGGGTAATTGCATTATCCCATCTCCTCTGGAGAGGTTCACAGAGTCCTCATCAATCATCTTCAGTTTTATACTCAGCCCAAAAAAACCCCCACTTGAAATGCCATTTCCCCTTACCCGAGCTCAGCAATGGCCACAAGCCAGCAGGGTAAATCTGTCTGGGCTGCAGAGACAGCCACATCCAGGGGCCAGATTGCTTCAGGATGTGCTTCTCCAGATGCTGAGCATGAGGACGGGGAGGGGCAAAAATGGGTCTCTGTCCTAGTGTGGATGTGCCGGCTGATGAGGACATGTGCTCAGAGAGGCATACGGGGTTGGGGAAACATTTCCCTGCCCCTCTCTCACCCTTTCCCGTCAGAGCACCTTCAGCCTTCCCTGGGGCTTTCCTGAGGCAGGAATGCTAATTCAGATGTCTTCTTTCATCCCCCACAGTATGAGTTTAAAGCCAAGAATATAAAGAAGAAGAAAGTGAGTCTCATTGTGTCAGTGGATGGTGTGAAGGTCATTCTGAAGAAGAAGAAGAAGGTAAGCAGCCCTGGTCCCTCGGGCAGTGGGAGCCCTCCCCTCGCAGTGTAGGGTCCTGTATCATCCTCGAATTTCTGGGAAACTCTCGTGGACCGGGAGAGGGAGGGACGGGCTGGGTTTGTCCTCAGATGAGACACGTTTCTGCAGGGTGGCTGAACCAGTCCTGATGTGGGTGTGGAAGGGGCTTGGAGTGCCCCACGGGAGACAATGAGACATCGCTGATCTCCAGGACCTGGCCCTCAGTGAAGGGTTGCAGGGGAGCAGCAGCAGAGTTGTGGCAAGAGTTTCCTGGGTCTGTTCCTGGACTGTCTCTTCCCTGTCCTTGATCTCAAGGACAGCATCTGACGTGCTTATTTTCAGCTTCTTTCATTGCAGAAAAAAGAATGGGCCTGGGACGAGAACAAAATGCTCGTCATGCATGATCCTATCTACAGGTAAGCCTGCTCAGTGAGGGGATGGGGGACTTGGGTGCCTCTGCCGTGCCGCTTACCCTACACCACACCAACACCATGCTGGGGACTGACTATGGAGAGCTGTCACCATCTCTGTGTAAGGCAGCTCTGCTGGCTTGCTGTGCTCTCCAAATGTCCCCAGCTCTCTTCCTCCATCTCATTGACAAAAGCAAATGGCATGGGGCATCTGTGTCCCAGGGAAGCTGATGGAAGTGAGGAACAGCCCCAGCCATTCCTCAAGAACTCCTCAAGGCAAGACAGAGGAGTGAGGTTTGTTCTCATCAGAGAGGCTCTGTGGAGGATCCTGGGCTGCCAACTCAGTCCCTGGGGGCTGAGCAAAGTCCTGTGCTGCCTTCACAAAATGCCACTGCTGAGTAAGCAGGCTAATTTTCTAAGCTGAGGCAAAACCACTGCCAAAAAGTTTCTGATAGGCTTTAGCAGGGATGTGCTGCAGAGTCTGGGCATCTGCCAGCACCCCAGGATGTGCCTTGGGAAGTACTGGCTGTGGTGTTTCCTGTCTCCTGGTCACTGTGGGTAGTATGTGTGTTGTAAACAATATCCTTTCCTCCTTTCTGTCCTTGCAGGATATTCTATGTGTCTCATGACTCCCAGGACCTAAAGATCTTCAGCTACATTGCCAGGGATGGGTCTAGCAATGTCTTCAGGTGCAATGTCTTCAAATCCAAGAAGAAGGTAAAGACACTGGGATGCACATCCCTCCATCATGGGGTCTCGGTGGGGCAGCTGGGTCAGAACCCCATGGCACTGCACTGGAGCTGTCATCCCAGTGCACCCTGGTGATCTGAGTCTTGGTGCCTCAGTCCCTGCAGCAGCACACAGAGACCCTCAAGAGCTGTGCCAGTCTGGGGAGGGCACTGGTCAGGGACAGCCTAGCTGAGGTTACATTCCTCCTCTCCTCACCCACTACAGAGCCAAGCCATGCGCATTGTCCGGACGGTGGGGCAGGCATTTGAGGTCTGTCACAAGCTGAGCCTGCAGCACACGCAGCAAAATGCAGATGGGCAGGAGGATGGAGACAGTGAGAGGAACGGGGATGACCTGGATGTCCCAGGTACTCTGTGAGGGCAGAAGTTGGGGTGGCGTGGGGGTCCTGGAGCTTGGCGGACATGGTTGACAGAGTCACAGTCTTCCCATAATGCTCCTTGCTGGCTCACACCTGCAGGGAATGGATTTGCACAGCAATCTGGCCTGTGGTGCCTCAGGCTCAAGCTGGGATCATTCTCAGCAAGGAGCCTTCACTAGGTGTTAGCCATCATCCTCGCAGACATCCCCCTTGCTGGGAGTGCATTAGCAGCTCCTGAGACACTGCTGGGCACCTAAATACTCTCTGTGCTTGGCTGCACACATTGCAAAGATTTCCTCACTGCTTCCACAGAAGAGGCCATAAGCATAGACGTTCCCTGCGTCCCAAGGCACTCACAGGGCTGGTCTGGCTCTCTGCCATGGACCCAGCTCATGGTCCATCACCAACTCTGCAATTCTCTGTGTGTATGGATCCCCCTCATCCTATAAGGATCAGCCTAGACTGTGCTGTGGTTTCCTGCCTGCCTCTGCAATGAGTGCTGCCATGATGACCTAATCATTGGGCTGTCCTGAACCAGTTGTTGTTTGCTTTTCCTCCTCACAATGTCCTGGCCATGACAGACAGTTCCCTGGGGACTTCTGAGCATCCAGTTTTTTTCCCCCGGTAATCTCTTGTTTACCTTTCTTTAGCACTCTCTGTGTTTTCTGCTCTCGATGGCCCATTTCTCCCACATCAGGGGGTTTGGCTGCTGTTCCCCAGGTTTGGCATGCTGGGGCTGGCTGTGTTTTTGGCCACAAGCCCCATCTCGGACAACTGCCTTGTCACTCTGTACCTGCTTCCCCCTGGAGCTGGAGGGTGGGTGGCACAGGAACAGTGGGAACCAGTGGGCATGGTTTGCTGTAGCAGGGGTGCGTTGTAGCAAGCCGCTGCTCCGAGCGGGCCGCGCTCTGCTCTGACGCTGCTCCCGCAGCCTGCCGCCTCCCCGGTGCGGATCGGGCGGCCCCCTCGGCAGAGGAGACAGACATCGACGCTGTGGAGCTGCCGCTGCCCGGAGCCGACATCCTCGACTTCAGCCGTGGCGTGACCGACCTCGATGCCGTGGGCAAGGAGGCGAGCGCCTACGTGGACGCCAAGGTATGTGGGTGCCTGCCCTCTGCTCTCGGGGCACGGCTCTAATGCACATCCCAGGGGCCCTGGGATCGGGAGGGATTGTGCAGCATTCCCCAGCTCCCAGATCAAAGCCATCTGCCGCTGCAGGGCTGCCCTTTGGCTCGGGGCCCAGGGCAGTCCCAGAAGGCACCATGTGGAGGCCCAGCTATGTGCAGCCACATGGAAAGTGTCTGGGGCAGAGCTGATAGAGATTATTTTCCACCACAAAACAAAACAAACAAACACAGAAAAAAAAAAAACAAAAAAACAACAAAACACAAAAAACACACACACACAAAAAAAAAGAAAAAGCAAAAAAACCCCTGAACATACTTTTTTGGATACAGTGCAAATTTCCATGGGAAACATTAACCTTTTTGGAAATTTTCTACAAAATTATTTGGGATGTTGTAAAAACTGAAAAAATACTATCTCCAAAGTGTACAATTGGGTGTGAATGCAGCAGCTCCAGCAGCTTGTTTCCTGGGTATTTTGGGGGTTGCTCTTTGCTGCAGCTCATTTGTACTGGTGACTCTCTGTAGTGAGGGGCATGGGAAGACTCTTTCAATGTTGGTGTTTTGCAGGGCTGCCTGCACCCTGAAGATATCCTGACAGCATCACCCAAGATGCTGCTGCCCTCATCAGCCCAGCTGCCCGACCTGGGAACACCCCTCTCTGCCCACCACCAAATGCAGCTTCTCCAGCAGCTCCTGCAGCAGCAGCAGCAGCAGACGCAAGTGGCTGTGGCACAGGTTGTCCCTTCTGCTCTTTCCCTAAGGCAGCAACAGGACTGGGACACACTATCGAGCCCCTTGGTGCTGCCGAGTATCCCCTGCCTGCAGGCAGCGTTGAAGGCAGGCAGCTCCATGGGGAGGGCAGGCTGCTTCCAGGCAGAGATGCTCAGGTGGTGGTTGTGGAAGAAGAGGAAGCACAGGGCATGGGGAGAGACCATCTCTTGGGCTGTGCAGCAAGGGGAGAGGAGTGGCAATTTTCGCCAGCACTGTCA
>JANHFX010000361.1:0-17106 GCA_027560015.1 Chloroceryle amazona | reverse complement strand
GCGGGGAATAAAGGGACTTTCCTCGGGAAAGGAACGCGGCCAGCAGCCCGGCGGAGGCACCGGCTTTCGGGGCAGCGAGGGACGGGAGGGGGGGAGCGCGGCTCCCGGCGGCCGGATACCGTTCCTGGGCGGAGGAGGGGAAGCAGAAGGGGGAGAGGAACCGCCCCCGGACCAACGGAGCTCCGGCGTTGCTGGTGAGTTGTGGCCGCTCATTGTCTCCCGGCCCCGGGGTGCGGGTCCGGCTCGTGGGATTGGGCCTGGCCAGCGGTGGCTGTAGGGAGCCTTCGGCCTGCGTGTGCGTGGGAGGTCGCGGGGGACCCGAGGTGAAAACGCGGCCCCGGAGGAAGGGGGAAGGTGATGGGAGCTGGGGCGGGGGGGCGCCCTGCGAGAGGCTGCTCGGGTTTCTCTTGGGGCCGGGGCCAGTAGGGCAGCTCTGCGCCCCGGGCCGAGGAGGGCTGTGGGGGATTTCCGCTGCTCAGCGGCGGCTGGGGACGGCTCCGCGGCCGGAGGCATCTCCGTGGGGCTGAGTCCCGTCTGCAGGAGAGCCGAGGGAAGCCAGGCCTGAAGGGTGAGCCGAGGCTTGCAGCCGGTCAGCACCACGGGATTTTTTAGGTGATCCTGCGTTCATAACAGTCCCTTCCCCACCACCTCCTCCCCTTCAAACGAGACTTCTTTCCCCTGACAGCTCTTCTCTTTGCAGCCTCCGCACGTATGACACATTTGCTCCTATTGTAGATCCCCCCTACACGCGCACCCAAAATATGTAGGTTTCTGTGCGTGGCATAGGAGTTTTTGTGCCCTGAGCTTTTGAGTTCGTAGATGACAGGATACGTAAACATTTGCTGACCCTGAACTTATGCTTACTCCTCATTCCCCTTTCGGATGTGTAATGGCTTGAGTCCATTGAGAGCAAAATGGTTCTCTTATAAGGACCGAGGAAATTAGGTGGCATTAGGTATATTTTCTGTTTCATGGAAACTTACTAAGCCCACCAGTTCCAATACCATGTTCATTGGAGTGGATGAGCTGCTGCGTTAGAAGAATGCTGACCTTGATCCCCTTTGTCTCTCCTGCAACAATTTCGGTAGCTGGCTGGAGTTGTTTTAAACTCATTGCTGTCTTTGGTGCTTTGTTAATGGTGGTTAGCAGTATTACAGGTGTTGTGAGTGAAGCAGGGCTGAGGTATATCATAATGCAAACTAAATAATTTAAAAGCATCTGTTTCCGTGTTCTGTTTGTTTTGGGTTTTGTTTTTTGGTTGGTTGGTGGGTTTTGTTGCTTGGTTGTTTTTTTTTGTGGGTTTTGATTTTGGTTTGGGGGTTTTTGTGTGAATAATTCTTATGTTGTTGTTTTTCTGTTTGTAATTCAAGAGAAGGCTGATAGCAACTTTCTTGTAGGTATTATGTCATAGATATGAGGAGAGGAAGCCTGGTTTCACATTCTTCTGCCCATATTGCCCCCCTGCCTCCTTTTATAATTGTATTAATTGAACTGGAAACTAGATGACCAAAGGTTAAATACTTGGAAGATATGGGACAGAAGAAAAGGTTTATGAAATTAGACTTAATACCAAGTTTGGCTTTGTTTTTATGAGAATCGGGTAGAAGTGATCTGGTACTTTACATGATTACAATGTTAAATATTAATTGCCTTATTTCTCATAGGAATTCTGTATCTGCAGTTCTTGTTATTTATATCGGCACTTCAATAAGTGATGTGAGGCAGACTTGCTTTGAATAATTAACACAGAAGTACCAGATATGAAATCCTATGTTTGAAATGCATAGTGAAAAATTTCCTTAAAATTTCTGTACTTGAAAGGACAAACTGAATTTAATTCTCCAACATTGAGAAACCATTATAATGTTAGCTTGGCATTAAAGAGGCCACTTAAATTTGAAAGATGAAAGCATCTCTTTTTTTTTTTTTTTTTTTTTTTCTGATCATGTTATTTAAATACTGCTTTGACAATCAGTCTGGGTTACCAGAATTTTTAAGAAGGAGCATCCAGTGAAGTTCATACCTTACATTTGCATATTGTCTGGTGTGGCACTGTGTTTACCCAGGCTGGAGCTCTATACAAATCAGTAGGTGGGGTCTGCCTACATCCATACTGAAGAGTTTGTAAATTGGAGCCTGTGTTGTCTGAAGCAAATTATAGTTTGAAAGTGGCGAGTCATTTATTTTAAACTTGGCAAATGTAGTGCATTCATTGATATTTTTAATATGTAAAATACAACCAATGCGTAGTGAAATACTTGATTTATAATTCCAACTATATTTAGATTGAGAATAACTGAAAGCCAGAACTGGGCTGTGTTTTTCCCCTGAATGGTTGTGACATCAATTTCTGCCTAATGCTGTAGTGTGAAATTACTATATAGCTTTTTTTAAGATGTTCTGTATGTCTGTGTTATTGTTACAATGTGGAGCTTTTACCATAAAACTGCGGAGTTTTTTGAATGGCATGCTAACATACAAAGTCATCTAATTTCTTAAATGACTGCCTGGTGCCAGAAGAAAAAAATCAAAACAATAAAAAATCAAAACAAACAAACGATGTGTTTCCCTAATCTTAGGAACTTTAGGTTCAGTACAGTATGTTTGAATAATTGCACCTAAAAAGTGCAATCAGGAAAGGCTTCATTGGAGACTGATTCCATGAACAGTCTGCATTAAAACCTTTCTGGGAATTTGCTTTTTGCCTTCTTTTCACGTTTAATGGAATCTGTTGATATTTCACGTACTGATCGGCTATTTGTTGGCCAAGAAAGCTAAACAGCTGTGTTTTACAAAGGTGTATATACTGTGTCCTTAGTGAATGCGTAATCTGGTGTGATGTGAAATGGATGAGAGCACACCTAAAAATCAAGCTCAATCATAATTTTCTAGCGTAAACTCACTAAATGTTGCCTACAGTTCTTAACTTAGAGGTATCTTAAGTTCTTAGCTTTTTTTTTTTTTTTTTTTTAATGCTTGCTAAATTTCTGTAGCAGGCTCTGAATATGTGTCTGCTCAGGCAGCTGGACACTGCTGTAATCAGTGGCTCTTCAGAATTTGATATAAAACACTACGCTACAACTTTAGCATGTAAAAATGCTTTTAAATGCCAAATGTTCATTCAACAGTTATGCTTCACATCTAACAAACAAACTAAAACTAGTGTACTGCATTGTCTGTTTTGCAATGCACATAATTACAGCAATAACTTTTTTTCCTTTGAAGCGTACGAAATGGAAGTTATATTATGCCTGTTCACATGCTGATTTAGAGACTATCTTACTTGGATGTTAGAGGTAAAAAAAGCATTTTACATTTAAATGTTTTGATCACAGAACAATAATTGTCATTTTCTTTTCAAAAACCTTTAACAATTCTAAGACGAGGCTTTTTAATAAACCGAGGAAATGTACATGCAGCAGGACATAAAACCTTTTGAGGCCTAGTAATGTTTTTCCCCCATGAAGCAGGAAGGAACATGTACTGCTTCCTCCAGAAATACTAGATACCTAAAAATCTCCACTGATGTAGTGGGATGTTTTCTTTTTCTTGTGTATTTTCTGAAGAGTTGTGATACATTTTAGACAATGTTTCTCTCAAGAATGAGACTTAATGCTTGTTTAGACAAAATACGATTTATAATTCTGTACTGAGTACAAATCCATGCATGCGCACTCTTAACTGACCTGATGGATTGGCAGTTCTTCCAGAGTTTTTGGTTTCCTCAGCTCTTTTTAGTGGTGGTGTCAACTCCAGAGTTCAGTAGAACTGGCTGATTAGAACACACACAAACACAGGTTTAAACCTTGAGCATTTAACCACTGATGTTGATAGCCACAAGGAATAACAAAACTAGAACTTGAGTTAGTCGGCCAACTTGGAGCACAACAATTTAAAAAAAAATTTCTCCTTTAGTTTTGTGATCAAATTATATAGAAAATGATAACTTTAATGGATCTATAGATGAAGTAATTGATCTATAAATAAATACCTATAAAACAAGAGCATCAAGCCAGCTTTTGATACATCAGTCCTTGTGTAATAAGGCTCTTGCCACTTCTTTGGAGATCATTATACCCTACATCTCATTGTATTATAAAATACCATGGACATAATGATACTGGAAATCATTATAGCTCTAATTTACTAGAATGTTTGGGCTTTTGTGGTCTGGTGCCTGTTTTCAAAGGATGCAAAATTTCTTTCAATAGGGAACATCAGAGGTGCTATGTATAAGCACGAATATTAGAGAAAAAAAGAAATATGTGCGTAGCATCATAAAAAATGCAGCAGCAGAAGAAATAAAACATGATTTGACAGTTAATTTTTCACGTGGTGTGGCAGAATTACGCATAATGATTTTAAGGGAAAAATATTAGCTTTATAACACTTGGTTTTTTGATTTTCAGGACAATTTTCTGTTTATTCATTTCTGCAATACCTTGAAAATGCAATAAGCTGAATAGCAGTTTTATCCTAGATTTTGATTGTGACCTTTTTCTTTTTTTTTTTTGGTCTTCTCTGGAATGACTAGTTGTGCATATATTATGATGAACAAAGCTGTGCTATTATACTAGAACAAAGAAATGACATGGCTTTCATTTACACTCCTAGTTACAGTTCTTGCCTGTCTTTGTATTTTAGGTTGGACTTAGTAGGTATCTTGCATAAGTGAATGTTACTGTGTGCCCTCTAATCATATTTCATTTAATTATCTATACCTTGTAACTTTACTCCTTTCTCTGCTGCTGTTTTCAAGGCTTGGTAGAGTTGCACAAGTCTCTGATTTTTAACATCTGCAGTTTGTCAGTTTCACTAAGGATACTCACATGCTTTCAGTTTGTGTTGAAGTTGGCAGGATCATGACTTCTGTGCTCAGTGAATATGGGGTTTTTGCAGTCATGAAGCTGTACTGTTATGTTTATATCATAGCGATCTGCCATAACCTGCATAGTCTTCTTTCAGAATTGTCTCTTTCCAAGTATTTCGGACTTCTACTCTTAACCTTACTGGTATGGAAGTATCTTCATTTGTTTGCATTTTATTCAGATGCGTGCAAGACCTTTTTATACAGCAGTCATTGAAGATAACATTAATGAGGTTTGCACTAATGTATGATAATTGACATTCACTAAAATAAAAGATGTTTGGGAAATACAGACTACTGATAATTATAAAAAAAATATTACTTATCAGTAAGGATGTTCTGTAATTGAGAGAAAACTTTGGGTTAGAATCTTACAGTGGCCTAGAAGAGTAAAGATGCTAGTTTACAAAAATGTAAATGAATATGATTTATAAGGGAAGCTGAAGTCTGTGATGAGGAAAACTCATGCTGTCGTGAACTACTGATAATAAGGCCAGGCATGTTTTTGGAGGAAAAAGAATTATAACAGAGCCATTAGCCTGTTAAAAATCCTAAAGGAAATGCTAGATGATGATCTTCAGAAGCTGATGTTCATTAAATACTGCTACATTCAGAAGTAAACCCAGGTAAGTTATACGTGGTGCTCCAAGCCAATTCCTAAGAGAGTCGGAGGGTGTTAAACATCTGCCAATGAAGTTATATGGTAAGAATTGTAAAAGTTGATAGTGCATTTTCTGAAGTGTTTACGCTGATCATGTTTTTCAGCATGTCTCAGAACACTGAGAAACTATGTAGTTTTTGCACAACTTAAGGTCTCTTTCAGTGGTTTAAAAGTTAATAATATGCATAGTAATAGGTATTGACAGAGCAGGAGTTTTAAGTAAAGGGAATAACTTGTTCAGCATATATTTATAGAAGACTTGTGAAATTAACTTCTGGTTCTCTTGATAAGATTAAAAAAACCTGTGTGGTATGCTGTTGTTAATGTTGCAGACAGGCTTCTCTGAAAGCTTTTATGTGGCTGTTACGTGACATTTTGATTAAGGAACTAAAATGATAGATCAAGTGTCTACATATGAAATGGTTTAAAACCTGACAGATAATGTGAATCAAGTGGTTAACTATAAATAGTCGCCGTTACGTAACTGTTACGTTACGTTACACATGTGATGCGGGCTCCTCATTGTCAAAGTACCATCATGAAGGAGCGTTGGGAAACTTGCTCAGTGTCTGCTTTTGGGCATTGCTGCTAATAAAGTGGAAGCCAGGGAAAACTGCTGATTGTTTTTGTAGCTTGCAGAAAACTGGGAAAACAATCGATACTGCAGAACACATTACTAGTGCAGGGTGGATGCTTGGAAAAATGGCAGTTTCCTGCTTGTTTACTTGATGTGGCATTTTATATCAGACCTTAAAAGGTTGAATACAGTTATGTTAACTTAAGTTCATTTTGTTTTGTAATTAAAGCAAATCAAATATAAGCAGCTATCGATACCAGCTTTTAGTTTGGGAATTTACTTTGTAAAGCTTTGTAATAGTTTCTCATGCATAATACAGAACAGATATTAAGTGTTGATCTGCCTTCAGGATGTCGGTTTTAGGGAAAGCTTTTATTTTTAAAAAGATATTAATAATATAATAATTCAAGAATATACAAAAGGAGGTGAATCAGTTATGAAATAATAGATTACATTTTCTTATATTTCCACCAGTTTTCTGTGTATCTTGAAGCAAAGTTGAATTTCTAAGTGTAGAATTCATAACCATTCTGTGTAGGCCAAAAAAGTTGTGGTCATGTGTTTAACTGGGGAAAATTCAAAGCTATTTTTTTTATTATGTACTTAGGCTATTGCAAGAGCAGCTTCCTCTGTTGTTTCTCTCTTTGTCAAGGTCTGATTGTCATAAACAGCAGTATTTACATAAGCAGGAGGCTTGCTTCCTTCATAAGTACTATTCATTCTTAAAGCTCTGTCATAAATATCTTACTAAATTGTTTAACTGTCTGCTTATAAAATGTGAAACTGTTTCATAATTTGCCCTATTTATGTATGCTTTGAAAACTAAATATGAAATTTAGGTCTTCGTGAATGACTGTGGTAGACTTAAGCTTGGGCTGATGCTGCCTGGGAATAACTTTATTGCCCCACAGACAGTCTAAACTGGCATAACTTTGGGACTTCTGCTTAAAGCTGTGGTTGTTTTCCCTTTTTCTGGCTGCTGCTCGCATCCCTGTGCTCCTGCCTTTGCACCAGCAGATACCTTGCATCTATTTGATATGTCAAGGAACCAGTGGAGATTATAATAGGCATTTGGGTTCAACTTTACTTTTGTTTTTACACGTAAGTAATAGTCATTTTCTGCAGAATCAATGGAAAAGCAACAGTTTGTAGTTATTTTTTTAAATATCCTGAGCAGGTGGGAGGGCAAACTTCCTGTTGTACAGAGAGGAAAGGAGGTCCTCAGCTGCTAAATATATCAAACTCATATGCTGTACTAAATTCTTAAAAATTATGTGTAAAACAGCAGCTCAGAAACTTTTTTTGGAATTGAATTTGAAGGGATGGTGGGTAAATAATTAGTGATAAGTCTTACAAAATAAATTCTTAATTTTAAGAAAGGGTGAGAATTAGGAAATGGGATTTTTTTGGTGTGGAAACAGTGTTGTCAGAAAAAAAATTAAGGAAACCAAAAATAATTTGTTTTTCTTGGAAATAATATTTTAAAACTGAGATATATAAGCTGATACTGAGCTATAGTAGGAGCTTAAAAAAAGAAATAAATTCAATAGATAACAGTAAAATACCCAAATAGAAACCAAAGAGTTAATAACGATAGTACTCATCTTTTAAAGGAGTCCAGCAGGAAAGTTGTGCAGAGACCTTTTTTGAAGAAGTGATCAGCTCTGGAGAGACAGGATGAGATGTTTGGTTTCACTAAAGCTACAGTTTGAATTTAAGTCACTGAAATTTAAACTGAGTGTTCTTGAGAATCCTGTACAGTACTCAGATAAAGCAATTTCAGAGGCAATTCCAAAAGTCTCAGATTCTCTACAGTATTTCATTACCTTTGTCAATATGATTCAGTAGGTTATGGCAAAGAAGCAAAATAGTTTAAAGCTTACACTGTTTACCTTCAGGATTAAACACGATAAACAGCTTACAGTGTTCCCATTTGTAGAAGTCACATTATTTTTAAACCTGCTGCTTGTAATTCTGGGTTATCAGAGAATGCAGTTAAGCTTAAATGTTTTATTGTGGCTTGTTTCCATACATCTCAGTTCTCAAAACCAAAATGTCTGATTGATGAGCCAAAAAAAAAAAAATCTTTAAAATTTATTTATGCAGAAGGCCTTTTGCTATTAAGTATACTTTTCTTTTTCTGGACAGCACAGGAGACACAACATAATGGTGTAATTAGTTTGCTCAGTAGTTCTATGCTTTATTTGAATTATGCAATTTTAGAATTTTAGGAGCAATACAAAATAGAATATGTGTTTTAAAGGTATGGATTTGATTTGGTAGTAAGCTTATTTACTGCATTTTAAAATGTGTTTTGAGTTTTTGTGCATAAAATGTGAAGTGATGTTAAGCAAGTGTTCTGAACCTGCTCCTTTTTAAAATGGGCTTCTTTTTGATTTGGGTGGTCTTATAGGTATTTTGGTTTCCTGGTATTCATGAATATTTCTGGTAGTAAAGGAGGTAGAGACTAGATGAAGGATTTAAGTCTTAAGTTGTTTGTCATTGATAAAAGTTATTTTGGGGATGAATGGATAGCCAGGGATGATTTGTACCTGTAGCTGTCTTAACAAAATACCTATATACATTTTAATAATCTGTTTCTAGGAGTGGATAGATAAAACCTGTGGTGTTTTGTTTGGTGGGGTTTTTTTTAATCAAATCATTAATGCACTTCTAAAATGTGAGTTACAGCGGATTAACTGATCTGGAAGTTGGGTTTTGTGGTTTTGGTTTGGTTTGGTTTTTAAATGCTCATCTCTCTAATCAGTAGAGAGAAACAGGTTCAGAGTGCAATCCAAAGATCTTAATGTAAGAGCTGCCTCTCTTTCTGCATTTACCTGGGAGGGAACCCATCACAGTCATTGTTTTTGTATTACAACATTACAGTTTGAGTTGAATTAAGTGCTTGCATCAGAATCATTTTTTGCTGCATCATTAAACTGAAAAGGTTTCCACTACTGTCTGGAAAGTACTGGAGGGAAGGGAGAGGGCAGAAACTACACTGTTGATGATGAAGGAAGAGAGGGTGACGGGGGGATGGAACCAAGCATTTTCTTACTGGTGATGGGAAGCTGTTAATTGACCCTTAGAACTGGTATGAAACTTTTTCTGAAGTGCCTTAGGTGCCTAAAGATTAATAGTGTGAATCCTTCCCTCCAGTTTATGCAAATGGATCTTTAATATGTAAGGAAAAAAAGTGTAGATTTTTCTTTATCCTTCACTTCTGTTTGCAGATCCATAGTGTGAATTCATATTCAAGTCATGTGAATAGTACTGGTAGTAGATTTTAATATTGGATAGATTGCTGAATAATCCGTTTATTTTTTATGTCTCGTGGCAATTTCAGAAACTGGGGTTGCAAGGACATACAGATATGGTCTGGGGTTTTGTATTGGGAGAACCTGGTTCTTAGAATATATATGTTCCATGATAAAATAAGCTTAGTGAAGATTTAAAGATATGCTGCACCTTCAGTTGTTGTTAATTCTTGACTTGCTAACAACATTATACTCCACTAAGTTAGTTGTGAAGACATGACTGTATTGTCTTAGCTGCTTTTGATAACTGAAATTTTATCTTTATTCAGAGTTTTTTGGTTTTGCTTGGAAGATAGGATGTGAAATCTGTTTTACTTGATACTGAGAATTATGTATTGGGTTGGCTGACATTATTTGCCAAATTTTATGATAGCTTAGATAACTTGTTGAAGATGTTATTTTAGGATGTAACTGCAACAGGTTTTTGTAGTGGTATTGGCTAGTTGTCATGGAAGGTAGTGCATCACTAGCTAAAGAAGTGTGTAGGGGTGGATTCTGTCAATTTTTATTGCTTAACTATTTGCTATTAGCAGCTAAGATACTAATGTTCAGGGTGCAAGTACTGAGGACATTTTGAGAACCAGCCTTAACATTGTTGGCTGCAAAGACACGTTAAGGAAATAATACCCCGACAGTGTCTAAAAACCTAGTAGTATAGATAGTGGTAAACATGTCTGTGAAACATCTGGAAGAGGAGTGAAGATGGTCTATCTATGAAATACTGGTAAGCCAGCTTTTTTTATGCTCACACAATAGCTTTCCCCTTTCTATGGCTAAGGGGTGTCTTGGTCTCGGTCTTTTTTTAGCTGTGTAAATGAATCTAACCTGGACTGTTGAACCTACTTTAATGCTTCATGTCTCAGCCTAGGTAATTGCACTGGTGCCTTTTCCAGTTGCACATCAGACAGAACTAACATACATAACCTCACTTCTTCCAGACAAGGCCTGAAACAGAGTCTTGGAAAGCAATCCTGTTGACAGTCTTCTACAGGAAATATTCTCTTTTACCTATATTGGGTGTACAGAGCTTGCAGTAATGAACTACTAATAAAACAAAAAAAAGGACTTTGTCACTTAAAGAAAAAAATCCTCAAACCTCTGATAAAGCACAGGAAGCAGAATTGTTGACAGAGAAAATTCCTTTTCTGTAGAGTCACTGTTATGAGAAGAGCCACGCCCCGAAGGTAATATATTTAACTGTTAGTGGATCCTAGTGACATCATAGATTATTTTTTACTAACCCCCCATATTCAGAGATGTAAAAGAGATAAAGAAAATTACGTGTGTTAATATCCTTTCAGAGTTATTTGTGGTAGTTGCCACGTTATTTGTGTTACGTTCTAATTTAAAAATATTTGGCTATGATCATAAGAGGCTTTGGAAAAAATAACATGTTCTGATTTGTGCAAAGTAGGAGGTATTTATGATGGTTCTTTCATCTTGTTTAACTCCTGACAAAGCTTCTTCCGGAATGTGCACAAGCCTTGCTTTTTCTGCTAGGTAGTGTTATTCCAGTTGGATTGAGTTATCTTAGCTCTTCATCTTAAAGTCTAAGAAGCTTTTTGATTAATCAGTTTGAAATACAGAGAAGCTGCACTCTGTTTTACAGCATAGTGATAAACTTTTATTTTTAGTAATGTCCTTTTCCCCTCCGTGGATGAGTAGCTTTGGTGTATTTCTGAACCAAGCCTTAGGGTCAGCAGAGGTTTTGTTGGGTAGCAAAGGGGACAAATTCAGGTGCCAGAAATGAGGAGAGTGACTAGGAGCAGAGGTGAACTTCACAGGTATGGCATGACATTCGGGTATGCTGCATCAAGAATTGGCTACTACTGGAGTACATTCTTGTGAAATACGCAATATGGTGGGTTTTTCATTTTGCTTTGTTTTTAACCCAAGGGAAGGCCTAGAGGTTGTCTTAGGGCTTTGCTGTCTGTACTGTCAACAATATATTGATCTAATAAGTCAGACATCTGTGTCTCTATGTAGCAAAAATAAGTAAATCTACTCTTAGATCCCTGTACTGACAGTTTTCTTTGAGAGATGCTGCATATGGTATTATTCATGATACATGCTGATTATGTTTTCTAAGGCTAATTAAGTGTTTTGAACTTTAGTAAGCCATAGGGATGTATCTAGGTATCTTTTATTTTTAAATTCCAGTCATTAAGCACTGTAGATCAAATAATATAATGTAGAAATACTAGAGGTGATTACTGGATGTTGCTGTTCATTACAGTCAAACCTATGCTCTGCAGCATCAGAAGTTTTTTAACAGAGGAGATTGAATCAAGGCTAAGTTTTATGAGTGTCCTAACATGTTGTTTTGTAGTGATACTAATTTAATGTTATCCACAATTCTGACACATTCATTCAGTGACCAGCCCTTCAGCAGAACGCTGTTTAGTTCTGCACCTCTGTACCTATGAAGGGAGTGCTGTTCTCAGTATTACACTAAGAATGCTTTGTACTGTTTTGGTTTGTTTTTTTTAATACCTCAGAGCTTTAAGTGTACGAAAGTTAAACACTGTATATTCCATTAATAAGGTTTAAACTTCCTGAAGGCAAAAAGCAGATTATTCTACCTAATTTCCAATGTAGTTTTGTCCATCAGTATTTTGGAAGCATCCAAGACCATTGAGTGGCAAAATTAGTTGTAGAGTCTTACTCCCGGACTAGGTTTTCCTTGCTCTTTTCTGTCTTTTCTACATTTCTGTGGTTCAGAAATTTATTTACTCAATTTGGTAAGATTAGCTGTAAGAATTTGTATTGCTGTACTAAAGATTGAAACTTTTAGCTGCTGATCTGTAACTTTGCAGTCTCAATTTTTTGATTGATTAATTTTAAATGATTCATTTTAAAAGGATATTGACCTTTCAATATGTAATAGTACAATATTTAGGCCTATTCAATTTTCTACAGTTTAACATGTATAATACGAGCTTTAATTTTTTCATAGGTCCTCTTTGGAACTCTGTTGTTGTTAATGCTTTTAATAGTACTAATGAAGACTGGAGTTGTCATCTGAAAATTATGTAATTTAAGTTTAAAATTGATGGTGTATATTTTTTTCACCTTGTATCATTTCCTTGAATGGGAAAGATATGTTTGAAAACAATAGAAGATTGCCCTGTAGAATGATTTAAATCTGTATTATTTTGAGACAGCCTATCTATTGTATTGAAGATTTTTTGTAAAGTTGAATTTTGTTTTAAAAATGGTTTGCAATCTAACTCTAAATTCAAACAAAAGCGAAAACATCATCTATATTAAATGTTAAGTTCATAGAAAATATAAAGGCTGCTAATGGATAGAAGGACATTATGACCCTGTTGAAAACAGAAGGTATTTAAGATTATAATAAGCATTAGTAGGCTTTCTCTACCATAGGCCTTTGTTAAGAGTTCTGTAACTTTAATAAATGTGACCTATTTTTAGAATTAATTTGTCAATTGTGCTAGTGAAAATTGTGCTTGTGATATATTTGGAATCACTTTTACTTGAAAGATGCAACAAAAGTTTCGGGTATCTCTTTCCTGATACGTTCTCGTATATTGAGAGGAAGAGATTAAAATTGCAATCTTATGCCTGGGTGAAATTAATATATAGCAAATCAGATTTAAAGAAATGCTACCACTTTTTCTTCACATATGCAAGAGCATGTTTGGTAAGCAATTTCCGCAGTTACTTTTGTTGCACACTTCATGATTAGTTAATGTATGTTGGACATGGTATAAATACATGTCTGGCACGTCAGAATATGAACATACAGTGTAAATCATAAATACTTTATTCAATATTTTCACTGCTCATTACATAGAATTGTCTAGCAGTACTTGAGAGAGTAAATGAATTCTCTTAAGACCTAAATGCTGTCATTTGCAATATCTGTTTACATTCTCAACAGCATGGACCATCTACAGACCAGTTTTTGAAATAATTTGCTTTGTGGGTAAAGACTTTTCAAGTCTCTGCCAGGCTAAAGTAAAAGTTTAATGCAAGCACTAAATCAATTAAAACTACCATTCTCTTTTGATAGTGAAACTATCAAGTTTAGACATCCTGCTTTAAAACAGCAGTATTAATCATCTCATATGCAGTATTAATCATTCAGCAGAATAGAAAAACAAAGTTGCTTTTTAACAGCTCTTTGTAATTAATCAAAATTAATTGTTTATTTTAAAGGAGGAAATTAACTTTCTATGTATGAAAGCGTACACTGGTAAAATTAACATGATCTTTAGCATATGATATACTGTTTATCAAAATGTTGCACTGTAATTTAGGATTGCTTAATGAAAATACCGGTATCTTCAATGTGGTTTTATTTATACAACATAAATAATTTGAATTAAAAACAAAGCTTGAGGCTTTTTTACAGAAGGCTATGTCTCTAGGAGTACAGGTATCTGGGAGTTGAATTCCTTTCCTGGGGGGTGTAAGGCTGACAGATCAGGGCATGGTGGGGACTGGGCTCTTTGTAGCGTGCCTGTGCCAGGGAGAGTGATGTGGCTACCATCATTCTCCTTCTGGTGGCTCTGGTGTGTGCATTCTTTAATGATAAGACTAGCTTTCTATCTCAAAGCTCAGAAAAACATCTTAAATTGCTGCGTCAGTCCTATTCTAAGAGCAATATTTGGTAAATTCCTGTGTTCCCATTCCTGTCTGTATTCTCAGTAACATCATCATTTGGTCTTTGTAGCTGGCAGGCATACACTCTATAATAGTTAGCACCAAGATAAAGGTTTCTGTCTCTAGGGAAGAGACTAGGTTGAGAATATTGGGAGTTACAGGGGAATGAACATTCATTTCTTCTGTATCTGTTTTAAGGTTACAAAGAAGTTAAAGTTTAAAAGTAAAAAAAGCTTTGAATATGTATTTACTGTCACCCCCCAAAGTCATTAGTGACTAGATTATATATCAATATGGACCATTTGTGGTAAGATATTTCCTTAGTTTCCTGTCCATATAAAAGCTAGCAAATCTGTGTGGTGTTATGATATTTATTTTTAGTTCATAGAGTTGTAATGTGAGGTACAAATAAAACTTTGCTTTGATACTCCATAAAGGATTCGTGAATTAAGGATTTGTGTGTGATGTTATTTCCTGCTATTCTATAGATCCAGTGGAAAAATTTGTAAACCAGCTCTTGGTCATTATATGTAAAGTCTGTATAGGCTTGTGTGTGTTCAGTACCAGGCTGTTCTGATGCTAAAACAACTTGAGTAAATTCTTTTTTTCCCCCTGTTGCCTGTATGCAATGTTGAAAATAATGGCAGACTTTAGAAAAAAGTAAACTCTTAAGTGGCCATGCATAACCCTAATTCCACTTGCTTTAGCCTTGTCCCTATGCTCTGTTTTCCATGCAGTGTGGTGGTCATGAGGCTAAAGTAGAAAGATGGTGTTTTCCATCACCCGGTGTTCCAGGATGGCTTTCTTGCTCTGCAGATTTCAACAAAGGACTCCCCCCACAGTAGGTCTGCAGACAGGATGGTAAATACCTAGTGCTTTTCTCTCGAGGTGACAGTTTAATGCCATTGACTAGTTCATGATAAGTCACCTCTTTGTCCTCATCAATTACTTGCTGTGAACCTCTCTGCTCGTTGACCTAAGCGTTAACGTGTTGAACCTGCTGTTCACCAAATGTGTACGTTCTAAAAAATTGAGCATTTTCAGTTTGTCCTCCAGGATGCTCTGAAACGTATGTGTAGTGTTTACATTACAAAGGGAGATGGTGAGGTCTTCCAGCTGACTTGGTGGCTAAAATAGGTAATTCTCACAGAGAATTTACGTTGGTCATAAATTAAGAGATCACACAAAACCTGTTTGGTACCAGTCTAATTAGCAAGAAACATTTATTCTGTGCTTAGCCCTCGTATCATCATCGTGTTTTGCTAAATGTCAGTTAGGATAACAAATAATTAAAACATTTTGAACAATTTCTTAAGTATTTTATTAATCCTGTAAATCTTCTTTTTGAGCTTATTGGACTGTCTTAAGGAAATATATTCAATAGGAATTATTTTTTGGTAGTTAGCAAAGCATAAACTGCAGTAGAATTGAAGTTCCAGAAGAAATTTGCTGAGCAGTAGATAAAATAATGCTGGTTTGATAGCAGTACAAAGACTTTGACCCTTATTCTTGCTTTTATTTTATTGTGAAGACAAAGGGTTCAGCATGGTACTTAAAACTGGATGTGTTTCTGCTATGGCTCAAGATGGAAAGTTTAGCAAGGCTTCTTGCTAGTATGAAAGGCAGCATCTGCATTTCAATTCTTTGCCCCCCCCCCCCTTTTTTTTTTAATGTTCAGATTTCTCTGTGTAACTGAAGAAAATGTATTGTGTATTTTAAAGAGATGATACAAGCTGTAGAGTGTATTTCAAGTGTTCAGAAATCATAATTTTGACTTAAAGTGTATTTGGTCTTGGCTTATACCAACTGCATTGGGATACAACATATACGTAGTTTTTGTATTTTACATCATCTTGCTGGGATACACAGGAGCATTTAATAGGTTAATTTTCTTTATATTGGTATTTCTAATCAACTGAAAGTATCTTCTGCTTGCTTTCTTATCTGTCTCTTACACAGTCATGTTTGATTGGTAAGAAGAGCTAACCTAGTCTGGAAAGAAACAGTATTAACTGATTTATGTAACTCCAGTGTAATAGATCTGTGCAACGCATTAGAAAGTACGTGTAGCAAGAACGGGCTTAAAAGCATTGATCCAAACCTTTCTTTACTTTGTACATGGGATTTGAATATTTAACACACAAATTCAATGTTAAATATATATTTGAAAAACAAATAATATTAATTTTATTAACTCTGTAGATAGGAAATTCTTTAATGGGATGATAGAGATTTTTTTTTTATTGTGGAGTCTTGTTAGAGTGATCAAGAAGTGTGGAGATGGATGTAGAAAAAGGAAAGCTTCTATAGATCAGTCTCATTTCTAGAGTGTCTTGCCTCTGTGCATGACTCTGACATTCAGTATGTGAATTCTGCATATTTTTTCCTCATATCTAATGTGGAACAAGTAGTAAATTTCATGCTAATTTAAAAATCTTTCAAAATCAAAAGTATAGAGTTCTTTTCTAGTAGGGAGTCAGGTGGTTGTATATTTAGTTACTTCATCTCAGAATTTAAATGTGCAAATATGTTAATTTGTTCCATGTTGAAGGGAGAAGTTGCTCTTCAGGCATCGCTTTATCAGGTGCATTATAAATATATTGGCGTGAGTCCTGTTCTCTACATGAGTCTAAGATCTTGTATGTGTGTAGGCAGGCAAGCTGCATATAATTGTGCTTGCATGTTCAGTGGTTTGGGTTTTGTTTTTCTAGCCTGTAAGACTTCATAAAGTTCTTCAGGCTTATTCCAGGTTGTAATGGTTTGAAAAGCAAACCAGCGAGAGACTCAAGTCAGAAATACAAAACAAAAGAAATGCAACATTACAAAGAAACACCCCAAACAGAGTCCGTATACAACCCGACACTGCCGGCTGGGGGGGTGGCAGCAGTCCTGATGAGATGCTCCTGCTGAAGCAGGGGTCCCGCTGAAGCAGCAATCCCATAGGAAAGATCCGTCCGCTCCCGTCCTCCCGAGAAAACAAGCGGGCAGGTCTGGACAGATCCGGCAGGCCCGGCAACCCACCGGGCCAGGCCCCCTGGTGCTACCTCGACCCCCC
>JANHFX010000360.1:0-43988 GCA_027560015.1 Chloroceryle amazona | reverse complement strand
CCAGTTCCCTCATTACCCTAGGATGGATCCCGTCTGGTCCCATAGACTTGTGAGGATCCAGATGACTCAGTAAGTCAGTAGGTTGGTAACACTCTGCATTATGAGGCTGAGTGATTATTTTTTGTTTTGTATTTTGTAAGTAATAACATTTTGTTTCAAAATCAATACCTCTGACCTCAGGTTTGAAATGATAGTTCAGCTGCTTCCTGACTGAACAGCAGTGACATGCTTTTTGTAACACACGTAATTAATTCTTCATTTTTTTTCCTCTCATAGTACAATGTTAACTTGCATACAAGTGGTGTTTGCAGAGAGAAGGGCCACAAGAACAGGATGTCTGTTATGGGCCAGTTACCTATTCCATCAGGAGGCAAAATCCATGCCAGAAATAGTCATAGCGAAACGTGGAGTGATCAGAAGGAGGAGTATTAGGAAAATGCCTGAGGAGCTGGTGAGAAGTGGGGGTGATTTGCCGCGAGTAAGAATGCAGGAGCTGGGTCTATGACAATACTGCATTTTTGTGTGTATATTTAGCATTGAAAATTAAACTTGATGTGAAAAGGGATGGCCTGAAGTCCTCCAAAGAAGAGTTGATCTGTGGTTCATTTTTATTTTTAAATGTCATATGAATTTTTTTTAGGAAGCTGAATTTAATGAAATCACAAACCATGCTTCGCAGTGATTGAGCCTAATTAAAAGAGTCTGTCTTGGCTTATGGTCTCCACTTAACTCTTCCCACATTGCCACCAGCATTGGAAGTGAGGAACACAGTGAGAAACCTGCAAAATAAAGGAGGGATGCTACATTAAGTCTGGGTTTCTCAAAGGAGCTTAAGGAAAATAAGTGAGAATTGAATTTTCTGTAAGCTTTTTTGAGAATCCTGTCACTTTTAAGCAGTTGAGTACATTAGCAAGTTGGACAGATGTATTCCTTTTAACTTGAAGAAAATGTGCATTCCCATATTCGAGTAGCACTGCTGATGTGTGAAGTTTAAGACTTTGGAAATGCACTGAACGAGCTCTTGAACTCAAGTTGATTGTCTTACTCCTCTTTTCAACCGTGAACGCACCTATTGTTTCAAATGAGAAAGGAATATTGGGATTTTCCACGCACGCCAAGGGACAGAGATGCAGGAATATGATACAGCTGCAGTTTTGTATCTTAAAAAACTGTTCTTGGTAGTATAAAAAAAATACCTTTATTTCTTCCTCATAGTCCATTATGATTACTACCTCTGTGTCAGATAAGCTAGATTTTTCTCATGTTCTTAATACCTCTTGTTTTCACAGAGTAGTAGAAGGTAATTAGAGCAAGTCAGAAAGATTTAAAACCTGTGAAACTGGAATTTGCTGATTCATTGAAATTAAAATATTTGAGACACTTCAGTTTCCCAGAAAAAAAGTTGAGAACTGGGGGAAATAAAAATCAGTCATTTTATTTTAACTTTGCAATGGAAATTCTTGGGTTTCCATTTTGATGGGATATTGAAAAAAATCATTTTGATATAGTGAGTCAGACAGTCATTTCACACACTGCCTTCTGTATTCCTTCACTGGATGTGTGCCCACTGTTTCAGATGGGGTCAGTTTACCCTTGTGAAATTGCTGTATAACCTGCTGCAATATGACTGACTTCTTGAAGTGGCAGATTGAAGCCTTTTATTCTTTGATGAAAGAGATAAAACAGTCTTAGAGCTGTCAGGCCAGAATTGTTGCACCGTAGCGGTTACTCTGTCTCATATTTGTAGCTGGGCCGCTTGTGCCACTTCTGTGTGAAACTGCAATTATTCAGTCATTTATCGCACTCCTCTTTCCTATTTCTGGTAAAACAAAAAGTGGTACTTGAAGGAGGCAGTTGCTTAAAAGGGAGAGATGTTCTGATGTGAGCAGCATCAAATAGGCACAGTCATTCTGAGTCTGGATGTTAGAACCAGCAAGTTGTAGCATGGGGCAGCTCAGAAAAAGCCTTTTTTCCACAGCCCATCTTAGGGTAATGAAATAGAGACTCCCTTCAGAATTGTTTGGTGGTGAAATGGCTAAAGAAAGAGCATTGTAATGCTAAGCCATGAAAGGCGAGAACCCCAAACGGCACCAGTCAGATCCCACTTTGCCCAAGTTGGACTCAGCTGGAGAAGAATGTTTCCTCTGTAACTGGTAATTCGGAATGGGTTTGTAGAAACCCGAGGGGGTGAGAGTAGGTATGGATAAGATACTGATAGTGGGCTGTGTGATCTGGTTTTGGGGGTTCTGGACTGGTGGTCAGGAAGGAATTTATATTGTCAAGGAATAGTGATGTTTTTTATTGGGCCTCTTTTTTTCCCTCTCTGTGTCATGGAAGGTGGCCAGGTTCCCAGGATCATTTAAGGCATTTCACCTAAATAATTTGCCTGCTTTGGAAAGGATTTAGGTTTGTGATGGTATCTTTGTTCTTTCCCATTTTATTCCCGCGTCTCATTGTGATGTTTGGAGCATTTAACATTTTGGTTATTTTTCTTGTGTTAAAGGTCTCAGGTTTTCTTTTGTGGCTCATAATTCCACAAACATTGGAAAGAGGAGGCACATAGTGGATATTACTATGCAGTGTTTGGGGCTGCAAGCTTGCTGCACTATTGCAGGCAACTAAACTTGATGATTCGTGTAACTCCTTTCCTGTGACAGTTTATATTATGCTTCTGGGGAATATTTTTTAGAAATTAAGTGAGAATGGAAGACTGAATTTCAAACATACGCTGGAGCAGTGTATTTCCAGTGTGAGAAAGGACTTGAAGGGTCTGGAGCATTAGCATTACATAGACCCAAGACCACGTACAAACGCCTGACTGAGCTACTTAAGCATTTAGGGGAAAAAATATACTGGGAGGTATACAGGCACAAGGGAGTTCATTGGTATATCAGATCCATAGAGTAATTTATGAAAATGAACAGCTAACTGTCAGAGAGCAAGGCTTCTTGTCACAAAAACCTTGATGTTGGATGTAAGATAGAAACTGTAGAAATGACAACTGCCCAAAAATCTACCAGGCAGACTCAGGCCTTTTTTTTTTTTTTTTTTTAATATCACTGGTTGTGTAATAAAGCACTTTGAGATTTTTGAGTGGCTGGTGCAAGGATTTGAAGACTTTTCTCTGAAGCACCTTATTCTGGAACTGCTTCAATGACAATGTCATGGGTTAGAGAGCCTGATCCATTGCAGTGATTCTAATATTCTACTATTATTCTTCTACAAATGTAAGAAAATATGACTTTCTCAGTCCTCACATTATGTTTCTGGTAAGATTAATTAACAACCCCACCACTGAGTAATTCACTCCTTCTCTGTGCAATAACTGGTCATAGGTTTGGGAGGCACCAGCTCAGTGCCTTAGTTTTCTGTCTCAAAATCTTTAAAGGCTAGAGTATGTCCAGAAGACAGGCAGTAGGTGTCGTTCTGGAGTGAGTACAGTGAAGCCACTGCAGTTCTGCACTGGTGGAATGACACTGCTGATGTAAATGGTGAGAACCAGTGTAGATTACTGGAACTGTAGCGTAACACAGCAGTTTGGATACAGATAAATACCTTTTCTCACCAAAAATATTATCTTTGTTTTGCTGACTGTGACATGTATGGATTAACTGAAGAGTAGTCTGTGAGATACGCAAGTAATTTTTTTTAACAGCTTGTCTCCTTCAGATTGAGGACACAGGAGAGCATGCAAGGAAAACCTGTATGCTTAATCAAGGGTTGACTTGGCCAATACAGAAACCGTCTGTTTTGGTGTCAGTTGGTTCCAGCTCCACTTCGTGGTGCTCATAGGAGATCTGAGTGGGGATTAGAGCCTGCAGAGTTCCCCCATTCACATTTGTGTGTATCATGAAAGTAATTAATTGGTATTGGTACTGGGTTCAACAGGGACAGTCTTCAGCCTTCAAAGTTTATCAATAGCAAGTTATATTTATCCAAGAGCTGAAAAAACAATGTTAAGCTACGTGGGGCTCATGTCCACCCTGAGTTACAGCTGTTGACAGCAGGGCGTTTTGCTAGTGTGAGTGAGGCTGTAGCATGGAAAATTGCTCCTGCCCCACAGTCCAGCAGCATCATTGTACTGGCTTCCAGGCAGTGTTTGCATCAGTTCTGAGACATGGTTTGGCATCTGCTTGGCCTTTCAATATTTGGCTTTTCAAGAACCATTATAAAATGGGGTTTAGTGTAAAGATATTAAAGCTGTTTGCCAGCATTCCCAGTGATCCCAGAGGGACGAGCAGCTAGGACTTGTTCTCTGTCTCTGAGCCAGCTGCCCGCTGGGCTGACCAGGGGTGTAGCTGTGTGTATTTTGGCTCTGCACCACAGCTAGTGAGTGAAGACACAGACTAAGCTGTCCTTGGCTGCCTGCAAGCTTGTGGTGTAGACCCGCATAATTTGAAGTGATGGATCAGGAGCTCAAGAGTCTTAGAAGAGTGATCTGTCAGAGCTGGTGATGGCTGGGTGAAGATGAAGGAATGCAATGCATGTGCATTCCTAGGTAGAAGCTTTTGCTGCAGTGGAGCCATCTCCCTTGCAGCCTGTGGAAGTAAACACAGGAGAGCATTCACACAGCTAATCTTATATACATTCAGCGGAGACATCTGCATTTGAGCTCACCATCCTAGGCTCCTTTTACAGGTAATAGAGAGAAGGGAGCAAGGGAGTGTAATCAGAGTGGGGGAAGGTGAGATGGATGACAGAGGAGTGGAGTACTGAAAGGCTAGTTAAAAAATTAGCTTGAGGTACTTTGTGTTCCAGTGAAGTCTCAGGTGGTGGGCTCTGACGTGCTCTATATCATATGCAGGTTTTGCCTGACTCTCACCTGTTTCAGGCATGTGATATCTTCTGCTTATCTCTGGTGAAACCCTGTACCTCATGCTCTCCTCTGGTTTTCCTTAGCACTGAACTTGAATCTTCTGACACAGGGCAGAAGCTTATGCATGTTTTCCCCTGCAGAGGAGGTCAGCAGCACCCGCTTGGTCCTGTCTGTAAAGCTGGAGCAAGCAAGCGAATAGCCATAGTGTCCCATGTAAGATCTCATGCGCACTGAGTAGCCTCATCCTGTGGCTCTTCACTCCTTTTTGCCAGTCAACTGCTGCTGACCCACCACGACTGTTGAAGTATGCTGAAAGCATTTAATGCCATTCCCAAAAATGTAAGGAAGTCCTTGGAAAATGTAGTTTAAAACATCAAAAAGGTTAAAAACTTTTCTCCCTAGTTAGAACCAATATGCAGGTGTAAACCATATATTAGTTGTCACAGTTTCCTTCTCTCTGGAAAGAAAAGATGTCTCTTTCCTTTAGGACCCCATTATCTTCTTCAAGGAAGCCACTGAAACTCATTTCAGTTTAAGTAATACAACAGGTATTTACTGACTATGGTTAGCAGAAAATTTAAAATGTGAATTAAGTCTTAAAAATAAAAAGCCTCATTGTTTAAGAAAAATCACAAGATATCCTTCAGTCACCTAAGGAAAAGTAGCATAAAGAAAGACATACAGCCATCAGGTAGTGAGGAGGAAGATAGGTTTAAAGAAAAGTACTTCCAAAACCAACTAATGCTTTTTGTCTGGTCTGTCACAAAGTGTGATCACGTTGAGCACTGAGATTCATAGCCAGGAAGGGTTAATGAGAATGAGGGTTAGATGAATGTAAATAACTGCAGGTGCAATGGACATAAGGCACTATGAATTTATGGTATCAAAGTCAAGCCAGACCCATCTGATAGCCTTCTGGGGTAACTGAGTATCTAGAAAAAGAAAATCTGATAAACCTACTCAATCTGCATTATCAGTAGGACACCTGAAATGGTGGCACATGGAGAATTACTGTTCCAACTGAGGAAGAAGGGAAATTTCAGCAGTAGCTAGGAAATTGCTAAAGCAAATCAGTTGCACTAAGTTGCACTGAAAGTAGGAGCATTGGACTCAAGGGCAGTTCCTAGGTGAACTTTTTAATGTACTTCAACTCACATGCTTTGGCACAAGCTACGATTGCACTAATTAGAGGATGAGCTAAACTTGAGGAAACAGTGCCAGTGCGAAGGATAATCAGGATAATAAACAGATGAACAGAAAGACTCAGACATTTTTTTCCATAAGATGAGAACTTGCTGATCACAGCATGACTGTCAGATGCCAATATAATCCAGCTGTGACAAAGACACATTTGTTTCTAGTCTGTAGCAGGTGATGTTTCCAGCAGAGATGAGGAATTACCTCTCTTGAAAGTGGTTTATTTACCAGAGCAAGAGCACTGGGAGAGGATATATATGCTGCGTATAAATAGATCAATGGTAGAAACAAGTGAATGAAAATAATCAAGTCCGGGCAAAGTTTTGATGCCAGAACCAAAGTGTGTAGACTGAACATGAATAAATTTAACCTGAAAATCAGGTTGAAAATTGAAACCATTCATGAAGTGGGATTCTGCGGTAGTCTTACAGAGAGAACAGTATGAACAAAACACCTAGCCAATGTTAAAGTCAGTATGGATTGGGTTATAAACAGAATTGTGCCATATATATGCCCATAGCAGCAGGGCATTGAACCTGATGTCCTTGAGGGTCTTGTTAATTTTGTAATCAGGTTTTCCTAATCCCTGGCAGATAGTAGACACAGGTTCATAAAGATGGTAATGACTTCTTTTGGTGAGGTGTTTTTTGTATGTCAGGGAAAATTCTCTAAAGTCAGAATTCTTATGCAGTAATATGGCTCATTATGATCTTCTGGAATATTGTATCCTTTAACAAAGCATTTCCAGCGCCTTGCTCAGAATGTTTCATACTTTCATGTGAAGTCCTTTGTCTGGTCTCCAATGAAAAGATAGCAGATGATTAGACATCATCATGCAGGAACTTGGGGAGATTCACAATTAGCAGGACTAACTCCCAGCCTACAGTAGATCAGGCTTGTGGAAGGATGCTACATTCATTCCCATTTTTCTCCTACAGCACAGTCATCCCTGATAGGAGGGATTATGGAGACAGTGCTCTCAGGGTAGCAATAACCTTCTCTTTATATGTATTTATATCTCAAGGATATATATCTCAAGTGTGTTTAATTCAGCTGTCCTAAACAGTATTTTTTAAATTGTAAAGGACCAATTAAAGATTTAAATGATGTTATTCATCTCACTTTACTTTAGATGTTTGCATTGTACACGCTTGCATCTGAACTACTTAGATTATACCCCCTGTGTGCTCAGTGGACAGACTTGTAAGATGATAATTCTGACCAATTTTACCCATCTGCATTAGGGTAAGAGAAATTGCAATCTAGAATTTCCCATGTTTCTCCACAGACTGTAAAATAAACCTGGTGCAAACAGTTCAGTCCTTTATAGACAGCGGATCAGGAACTCGGGGAATTTAACGCCATAGCAGGTTCTGGAATCAGGTTTTACTAGCAGACTCAAAAAAGAAGTAGGCAAATATGTGAACAGTGGGTCTATAAGCAGGTACTAAACAAAATAGGCAGGAATGTACCCTGTAACATCCCCAGCAGAACAGTGTGGATGGCTGGGAAGCAGGAGGCTAGATCTCAGAAAGTGACTTGACCTCTCTTGCTCTGTTAAAATAGCACCTTGTTCTGCCATTGCTGTCAGAGGTGGTACTTGGCTGGATGGACTGTAGATCCAGCAGAGCATACCTTATGTCCTTATATTCTGTCCCTGTATTACCAAATGTGCCCAGTGGCTCATATAATAATAAACTTCTAATGGACTTGACTATAAATCATAACCTAATACTCTTAATTATTTTATGTTTCAAAATACATATGTAAAATCCCTCCTGTTTCTTCAGTATTTCCTGCCAGTGTCTCTGCTTACTTGCATCTCACTACTGTGAGGAAAGGGTGTTTTGATTGCCATAGACATAGTCTTACTTTTTTCCCAAGTGCTCATTTCAACAGAGATTTTTCTTCCCAGTAAAACAGTAAGAGCCTGTGTACATGTAAGAGCCTGTGTCCATCTCCTGCAAAGTATCTTAGCTCTTCTATAAGAGTGATCACATGGGAAAGAACTCCCAGTGAAAAAACTCAGCTAATGTGGTGCAATCTCTACTTCCTTCCTTCCTGCTTCCTGCCTTTCTTCCTCTCTGCTTGCCTTCCTCCCTTGTCTCAGCAAAACATCTGGCTCTTCAAGTCCTTCACACCATGATTCAGGTCAACAATTTGCTTTTCACTGGTGTCTGGGCAAATAGTTAATTACTGAACTGCCAACCCCTCTTCTTCCTGTAGCACCATTGATTGAACCACGAGTCCATGTAAACTGTGTAATCTGTGAGTTTCTTAATATCCGAAGTGTCATATTCTGTCTTAAATCCATTTTGTCAGTATACTTTTGCTATGTTGAATACTCATTGAAGGTTGTGTTGGCATAGCTGTGGCTAATGAAAACCTTTTTCTTGAGGACAGTGGCTGGACAGCTCTCTCACTACTACATATGCCATGTAGAATCTCTCAAAATTAAAGATTATTTTCCTGTTTGATAAAAATGTATAGCTTTTCATGCCTTTGTAGCATTAGGCTGTTTAAGCATGAATACACAATGGCACTACAGTACAGATCAGGAGTGCACGTGCAACGTGAGTTTCCTGATTGTCTCCACTGTACTATGGTTTGTAGCCTGAGTGGGTTTGGAGTACCCAGCTGGATCGATTTTAGATTAGGGTGACCTGAAAGCTTCTTTGCAGGAGCACACCTAGTGTAATCCAGATGTCAGTCAGCTTCTAGTCAATAGGTTGTTTTAGATCTACTCAGCTCTGCTGTTTGCTAAAGTAGACATAGGTGCTACGGCTGTGAGTTAACCAGCTACATACTGTAATCTTATTAGGCACAGTGGCACACTTAATCTCCTTTTCCATCTAACAAGCCCGGAACATATGTAAACTATGTCTGCTCACATGAGCTTCTACTGGTCTAAAAATCAAAGACAGTATTTTAAAAAAATTCAGTCACTGGATTTATTCACTTCCCATGCTCCTGCATTTAAGCCTGAGATGTCTCCAGTCAGTCTGTTGTGTAGGGCTGGGGCTGTAGCAGATGCTGAGCTAGTTTGTGCAAAACTGCAGCTCTGAGAGTGTTTTGCTGGATGTCTTCATGGAAATTTGTTGAAAGTTTTTGCTATACCGGTGTAGCTCTTTGGTCTATTACTTCGAAATGAGGCATCTTTCCAAACCCTTTCCTTTCAGCTGTCCTCCTTTAAAACAGGCAATATTTAAATAGTAGGAATCTGTCTCACTGTTCGATATTGACCTAGTTACCATAATAGTATGTGGCCTCTTGACAACTGCAAGTACTAACCCTCATGGTAACTGTGAAGCAGAGCAGCATTACGTTCTGGCATATATATATATAGTCTAAACCTAACTGTGCTATGTATGCTTGAAGTTTGTCCAGCTGACAGAATAATTATGAATACCTCAATCTGTTAATATGATGTTAATTGTAGTCAGAAAGTGTCTAGTACTGTGGTGCACAGAAGCTGAACCAGGGGTTGCTGACAGAAACTAGCATTTGCAACAGTGTGCATTAACCAGCACATGCCCTTTTCTGTTTGGCTTAGACTAAGCAATTACCCTGACAACACTTGTCCTTTGCTTTTGCTGTTTCCTGTTTTTATAAATTTTCTTTTTATTTCTCTAAGGATTAGATAAAAGCTGCTCTAGGTCTTCTACTGTGATTTCTTGATTACTTCTTGAGGCTGAGATTGCAGAACATTGATGTAGTAAACGCCCCTATTCTATACTGCACCATATAAAAATACAGGATATGCTTTCAAAAAGGAAATGACTGTAGCTGATATTTTTATATCAGCTTTATTAACATTTAGCTTTTTGGCAACTACATGAAAGCATTTAGTCAATATTATGTCAGCCAATCTAGTTGTATTCTGTGTATACAAATAGGTGAAACCCGGTTAAATTTCTACAGATTGTTGCCCGTCATAGCAACAACAGATAAACAATATGAAGACTGTGTTTATAAAGTAAGAATTAGATATTTAATTTTAAATGCTTTTTGTTTGTTGCCGTTTTCTGTTCTACAACATTCCAACTTTTAGCTTATTTGTATGCTTTTGAGTTAACACTCGTCTCTGTAGTAGGGCAATTTTATATCTACCATTAAACATGCATTTAGAATCAGACATAAAGGGACTTATTCATAGCTCAGAAGTGTATTCTCATAGTTTCAGCATGCTGAGGATGAGTTTCTAAATGTATTGCCCAAATCAAAGGAGACATAAATTGAATCCAGTTTAATCTGTGATTACAATATAGCCAAAAGCCCCTAGAAAAGACTGGATAAATACACATAAATCATCCTTGCCCTGAAGAAATGCAAACGTTCAAGATTTTTTTTTCCACTATAAAATTGGATACCCCATTTTGTCCTTCTGTCTCTTGACTAAAGTCATCACTCTGTTACTTGAGTCTTTAAAAATGACTACCCCAAGAGTTTCTCTTCCCCCAGTGAATCTTGTTTCTCTCATCTTTTCCTTCCCTGGAATTTCTCTGTCCTCTTCTGGGTTGTGATTTGAGCAGCTTGCACTTTACCTTCTTGGTGGCTGCTGAGAAGTGTGGTGATCTGACCAAAGTCTTCCTCCTTCAGTAACTGTATCCCCACTGATGAGATGTGCTGAGGCATCAAGACCACTATGTTATGAGTTACTCTGTTCTACTTGCCTTGTCCATCTACATAGTCCTGTGATTCACTGTGTGAGCCTTTGCTGGGTTGCTGCTGGTGTAAGACTTCTGGAGTGAAAAAGTCAAGCTTAGGTCCTCTTGGTTTTTCTGAATCTTTCCAGGATTTTGATACAGTCTTATATATTCTTCCAGAGTATATGTCATTCTCACAGTCATAACCTCATGCAATTGCAAGGCTACCTCTTTAGAAGAAGCCACTAGGGGCTAAAAAAAGTTGCACACACTAGACAAGCATGTGACACTTGAGAAGACTAGAGTATCCTCCCATGCCTCCATCTCCCAGTCCAAAAGACACAGGTTTCCCACTGGTGTTGTGGTGTATCTGTCCATGCAGGTATCTCAGTAGTCCAGAACATCACAAATGTTACTGGATGTTTTGGTTTAAGCAATTGAATCTTAGGTCATAAGTGAACATTGAACACTTCTGACATCTAATGCTATGTGTCAGGATGTGAAGCTGCTTTCTGCTCCCTGGGTGTGGGATTCAGTTGCTTGAGCATAGATACCTGCTGCCATTCATGTTGTAGAAAGCTCAGGACAATTGTACTGCCTCACAGGTTTGACAGAGATTCACAGATGACCCATACTCTTCTGTAGGAGCAGGTCTAGGTTAGTCAGGATCTCTGTCAGACCTAAGTTGGCAGTAGTGTTGGGATTCAGTTGCCTAGAAGTAGGCCTGTAATACCATTTGGATAGAACCATAGCACCAGTGAGCTGGCTTTAAACAAAAGGGGGGGGACAGGGACACCAAGTCAGGCAATAGTTCCCTCCTCCCATGAACACTGAACGATTTTGCAGCTAAAACAGATTCATGATCACCCAAACCACATCCCAGTAAGTCATGACTGCTGAGTCAAGATAAAGGTCATATACATCCTGTAGCTTGGTACTAGCAATAGCAATACTCTTTTGGGCTATAATCCTATTTTTCAGTAGTCTGCACACTGTAAGCAATCATTCCTGAATCTAGTGATGATATTGTGAATGCTTCTATGGTTTCTGTGGATCAGGACCAAGCAGTGCTGCTTCTTGGAGGTTTTAGCCCTTTCTTGCCTGGTATGGCCTCATGATAACGTGCATCGGTCTGAGGGTAGTCTGAGGGTAGAGTGTAGCTATTCCTCAGCTTGCTCAGCACTTAATACTCTTCTATTTTGTGGAAAATATGAAGTATAAAGGTATATGTAGGATTACAGCTACAGGATGTAGAGTCAAGATCAAAATTCCTGCAGCTGAAGGTGACCACAGAAGAGGGAATCCCATCAAGAATGACACCCTGCCTTCTCTGTTGCGGTTTTTAATGAGTAATTTGTTTGCTCCTGCAGCACACTGTAGTCATCACTTTTTGTGACAACCAGCTAGACTTCAGATGTTACAGTCTGTAACAGGAAGCTTCCTGTTAATTTTGCTTGCTCTTGGCAAGCAACACTACTCCTAAATATTTTTCTCTTCCCTGTACCACTTGACCTGTTGATACTTAGAACTGTGCTCCCAAAGTTATGGCTTATTCTTGTTTAATTAACTCTCTCAGATCTGTTATGAGTCTGGCTGTAGGTTAATACATCATCTGTTCATCAAATTACATGAATTTGATCAGCCTCTGATAATTTTTCTCATGTTTGGGTGAATATTTCATAAAGCTGGAGCACAGTGAAATCCTTGGCTAGGAGGTGTGTTGCTGCCCCATAAATGTAGGGGGAAATTCTTCCCTGCCTTGCCCTGATAACAAAATCAGAAAGTCAGCATATGCTAGATCTGTTATGCTAGACTCTGGCATTTTTACTACGACAGGTATGGTTTACAGTATAACAGAATTCATTGCTCAAAAATCAACCATTACCCAGTAAATCCTGCTGTCTGCTTTTATGATAGGCCAGACTGGAGCATCAGAAATGCCTGATCTTCATGCAGTTGTTTGTTGCTCCAATAAGATTTTCTCTGTGGTTTGGGGATACTTTTACTGCTTCTGTGGCTGAGGTTCAGGACTCACAAACACTTTGGCATGAATACTCCTGCAGTCTTAAGTTCTTCTGGGACTGTAGCTGGGGAAAAGCCTCTACCCATTCATTTCTACATGAAGTTCTGGAGCTTTTAAGGCAGCACATTCATCTACCTCAGGAATAATTTCTGACTGCCAGTCTGTCAGCCTTTCCCAACATAAATTTGCCAAATCCAGTATCGTCTGATGCACTTGTAATAGTAGAATGACAGGGGTTTCTTCCTGTCTTTCCCCTGGAAGACTCTCAGCATTAAGTTGCACACAAAATGTTCAGGTACAACTCCAGAAGCAGTTCATTCTATTCAGATTCAGTTCAGTTCAGATGTGCTTCATTTGGGTCAATTTATTTTTAATCTACTGGTGTTCCCAGGATAAGATCTGAGGTTATGTATTAACATTAGACCCCAGGGCTTCCACTCTGGGTGCATTAAATGCAGGGATAGTGGTAAGGAGTAACCTGGGTTCTATATTCTATAATTTTTGCCTGAAATTATAGGTTGTCTTCAACACCTTTGGGTTGTTGGTTTAGCTAGTTAGATTAGGCCCAGGTGTTCTCTCTAACACACTATTATATTTCATTGGCCTTTTTTGTTTCTTTAAATTCTGCCAACTGTTCTGAGACTTTCCAAAGTAATTATCTTCATGTGCTTCCACTAAACCATCAAAAATACATTCTTTCTCCCTGTGAAACACCTGAGTTTAGCAAACATAATTCCAGAGTGTGTAGAGCAAGCAATTCCAATTGGTATGGTGAAGAAGGGAATATGCACAGATGAGTTTTTCACTTCCCTATGTGCATCTACTGGCAAAACAGGTGATGCATCAAACACATTAGTGACATTAGTCACCTCTTCCCGAATTTTTGCCCTTAAAACTATTGGAAATATTTGCCTTTTGTATATTTGTTTTTATTCTGTATTTAAGCAAAAATAGTTTGTTGATTTGTTGTTTGTGGGTTTTTTTGATTTTTTTTTTTAATGGATGTCATTAAAGATATATTTGTCACTGTGGTTGTCCCCCTTACTATGACTTTTTAGAGCAACAGTCTTATCTGTCTTCTCTTTTGGCTTCTGCCAAAGCACAGGGGAGAGTCATGAGTCCTGGGGCTTTTGGCTTCTGAAGCTCTGTTCTATACTTTGGAGGTTCCTGCAGGCAATCCTCTACTTCTTCCTCAGATGTTTTTTTCCCCCATCCAGTATGTACAAACCGTCATGAAATCAAACTTTTGAAGCCATAATGGATGCTTTCTTCTTGACAGTACTGTTATAATTATTGTCTTTTCCAGTTTTTAGCATCCATTTACTCTCTGACTGGACATTATTTTATCAGCTTTATATAGTCTGCATATATATGTGATATATTGATTTAATATGAGTTTCATGATAGTTTTGTATGCTCAATTTTTTTTTTTTTTGCTGGGCTCACTACTGTTTCTAGCACCATGTTACTTTCTCTCCAACCAGAATGTAACTTAAAATTTGGTACTGTTCCATTTTTGGGCTAATCATGTTCTCATTAAGGGTTCCTCCAAAGTCATGGTACTTTTTTCATCATCGTCGTTCAGTGCATTTATCTGATGGTTAACAACTTTTGCAAAGTGGTGTTACTGTCTTGGTTGTGCTGTTTGCTTCAGCCTTGTGCAGTTCTGTGTGCTTGCTTTTGTGAATTGCAAAATCTCCAGATCTTTTTCCCTTGTATCGTTTTGTTTGTATTTTGTGTACTTGGATATGTCAGCATTATTGGAGCCTGGCCTGTCCTCCAAGAGATTCATGCACTGGTAGAGGGCTTACAGGTCAGTCTCAGTTCTGGAGCTTTTATATATTTATGCAGCTCAGGCACACCCCAAAAATTTTTGATGGCAATGATTATATCTTGATCTTCCCCTAAATACTGCCTTTGCATTGTGTCCCAGATTCCAAACAGTCAAGTCTTTCATCAGGGACTATTTTAGCTCCCTTCAGTACTGCAATATTGTGTCTCAGCTTTAAATCACTCAAACTGCTCTGTACTTTTATCTTCTTTTTGTACTCTGTTTAAGAATCTCTTATATCTTTAATATTCACATGGGTCACAACATTCCTTGAACTATTTTTGTGCAGTTCCGTAATTAATCTTTTCTGTCGGAGGTAACGGAAAATGATTAAACACATCAAGTGTCTCAGAAGCACTTGTTGTCAGAAATAAAGCTATTTTTATCTCATCTCCCATTGCTTCTCAAAGTCAAATGCTGCTTAATTCTTTTCCAGATGACCTTTATATTTTCAGAGACTCTAACGTCTCGGGAGACTTTAAACAGCTTTCTCAGCCCACTCATCTCTTGGTGCTTTAGTTTATTTGGACAGGATGTCAGCTCCAGTGGTCATGCCAGCCTGCCTGTGAGGTGAGTGGAGGAGAAGAGGCACTTTTATCGCACTCTCATCTGGGCATTAAAAATGCCTTTTGGGTGAATTGTGGCCTAGAAGCTTTCCCCTCTGCTGTGCATGTGAATTGCTCAGATGTAGGTGATTACAAGAATTATGTGAGATGAGTCCTCTCCCAAAAGTGTACATCTGTTCTTGCAGAGCCTGTGATGGTGATGGTGGGGTTTGCAGAGTGCATTGCACAGGCCAACTGCCTTCCCTCTGTCTGCCCCACCACAGGGTACCCACTGAGCAAGTGGCCTTTCAAGGCAGGCTTAGTCTGAGAGAGGCTTAACTCAGGGCTTGTACCATAACATCTAGTCTTCTATGGTTCCGTTGAGAGGTTTCCTACAGCAGTCACCTAAAACAACGAGATCAAGGGGGTTTTGGTTTCCTTCTGTCACACTGCTGTCACTTTGTGACGCTTCGTGGCATTTCTGTCTGTGATCAGCATGTTACAGTGACCATCACAGTGTGAAAAGCGGCAACTACATTGTACTAGGAAACTGGAACTGGAACACAACAGTGTAGTTCAGGTGTGTGGTCAATACTTAAAGCTGCAATTGTTGCAAATTTTACATTAAGAGGTAATAGACGGAATAATGTTCACTTGGCATTCTCTGTGCCAGTTACAAGCCTAATTCTGGTCTGATAGTTGAGATTGGTCAAAAAGTACTAAATTTTTTGAATCAACCATCTGTGGTAATATTGGCTAACAGACTCTACAAGGAAAACTATAAAAATACATATTTGGGAAGGAATTGTAGAGGGAAAATGAAGTTACTACATGACTAATGTACTATCTTTAGTAAAGCACTGTGCTTTATACGTGAAGATACTATTTTACCAGCTTTGCAGTATGGGAAAAAGCTTAAGCAATTTCTGTATACCTGTTACCTGTTGCTCAGTACTAAGAATATGATTTGCTTGTGAAATATCATTTGCCTAAAGACCGTGTGGCCAAAATCTACTTGATTTTGCAACTAATGGCAAAATGATACATGAAATGTGACATCCTTTGTTGTAGCTTTTGCTTAAAATACTTGCTTTTGGTTATACAGAGGGGAAAAACACATTATATTTTGGTACAGGGCACATTCTGACTAATGATATACTAGACTTCCCATGTCATTCCAATAATTATATTCATTTCAGAAGGGCTTTTGATTTACGACTGAATAATGATGTTTTTGTTGGAGGTGCTTTGGCCGATTTCTAGTAATCAAAAAGCTTTTGCACATCTTTTCCAATTAACTCTTCTCTTTATATTGCTAAGTGAGTTTCAGTAACACTTTCCTTTTCAGTCCCATTAACATGCAAATAGAGAGTTAGTGCAGGGTAGTTCATCTGAGCATGGAGAGCAGGGTATTTGTGCAGTTTACTTGTGAAATTAATAGTGTTATTATTGGTAGAGAAGACACACAAAATTGAGACAACTTGTTCTAGAGGAACAAACACAAATTATGGAATCGTGATGTTCCCAGTTATAATTCTTGATTTGCTCTTGTGAAGGTAGGACTAGCCCATGCTATGACACTGCAGGGGGATTTTCTGCCTTGGGAATGTGTGTGACACTTCATCAAGGCTCAATTTTGGCATTACTGACTTAGACTCACACAGAGATCTCTTTAAGACTCATAAAATATGATAAATATCAGAGTTTCATGAGTTGAGTATGGGTAGTGTGGTGCAAATAGGTATATTGGGTGGGAATGTCAAAGGAAGAAGAGTGTTATCAACTTGAAAATGGGACTTTGTCAGAGCCTGAGTCATTGGTGAAGTATAGATACACAAATGGGTTTAGCTACATCTTGAGCCTTCTAAATTTTCATGGTGATATAAAACATCATTATTGTCTTAGTGATGGAAGCATTTTAATGGCAAGTGCTGTTTAAAATATTTTCTGACAGTCTGCTCCTGAAGAACAGCCAACAGTAAACACAGAGAGCATCTATCCTAATCCACAGCTTTCCCAAAACCAAATTAGCTCAAGCCTCAGCAGGTTCAAGAATATGGGGTAGCATCACCCAGAAAGGCATCAGTCAGGTGTTTGGTATCTAACAATATGTGTTACTCTCTGCATTAAATCTTACCACTAATCCATACAGCTATGGTATGGCAGTAGTAGTGGTCCTGCAGAGTGCAACGATACAGCTGCTGTACCGTACTGGGGAATCACTCTCTAGACTCCACTGAGTGAACTGGCTTGGAATGGGATCCCATTAGCTCAGTGTAAGTAGTTGCCCTGTGAGACTTCCCAGGCTATATAGGACATCTGCATGGAAATGGCAGATGTGACCTAGGTCTGTATCATTCTGGAAAGGCACCTAGATGCCTGTGTTCGGGCAGCTGAGTGGAGCCTGAGATCTCCCTTGCCTATAGTGGGAACTTGAGTATCTAGCTTGCATGTGGACAGCAAAATATAAGGTGTCTTGAGTCCCACCCTAGGAGTAGGATTCATTTGCCTGAGTATAGGTGTAAATTAGCATTTGACACATTCTGTAGTACCTGGGTGTCTCTATGGACCTGAGAGATGTGACTTAGGATTTATGAGAGACTCACAGCTTTCTGAAACTGGCTGGAATTCAGGCTGGAGCACTCTGGGGTCTCTAAAGCTGCATTAGACACCTAATTTTAGGCAAATGAATTCTGTCCCAGATTTCCAGAGAGACTCTCTGCTCTGTCACAAGCTTCTTCCAGCTTTATGTCTACACGATTTTGAACTACTCATTAATCTAGATCCACAGAGCCTGGGGACTTTGATGCACTATTTTCTATGTTTAGCTGGTTTTTTTTTTTGTAAATGGAAATAGTATAATTCCACTCATGCACACTCCAAAGGGCAGACATTGAAGTGGGCTGCTTTCATCTGTCTGTAGAATATGTTGTGTCTAAACTGAGTAACTGGTTTTGTCTGTTGTCAGTGGAGAGATAGACTCCCCAAAAGTGACTCACCCTGCGTATCTTAGACAAGAGTCTTCTTGTTTTCTATAGAGGCAGACTAGCCTTAGACTTGCTTAGAAAATAAAGTTGAGTGAGGTAATTCTACATTGCTACACTTTTAATCTTTTCATGTCAGTGAGGCAGTAAACAGCACCTCCTTATCTGTGGAGAGGGAGAACCTTTCTCCTTTCTTCATGGTAGAATCAAAACTAACAAAATGCTGGAAGATGTCTCTCCACTGATAGAAATAGGGAGGGTCAAGAGCTATGGCATAATTCCTTCGGAGTCCTGAAGCTGCTCTATGGGTGTGCAGCATACCTGCAAGTATAGAATGACAGGGATGAAAGTGTGTGTTTGAGAGGGCGCTTGGTGGTATCTTGACATCTGACACAGAAAATCTGGAGATGTGTCAGGTCTGACAGAGAAGGCACCTTTATGAGGGAAGATTTACTGTGAGGCTGACAGGGCTTGGAACAGGCTGCCCAGAGGTTGTGGAGTCTCCTTCTCTAGGGACTCTCAAGACCCGCCTAGATGTGTTGCTGTGTGGCCTGCCCTGGGTGACCCTGCTCTGGCAGAGGGGTTGGACGCAATGATCTCCAGAAGTCCCTTCCAACCCCTGACATTCTGTGATTCTATGATTTGGGTGTGCAAATTTGTGTTGTGAGTGGTGACACCTTTGTTCCAAATGGAATTTTAAAATAATATTTAAAGTGTTGGGTGTGTAGCATTTTGGTCATGGTGAGTAATGTCTTTTGTTCTTTCATCAGCGTAATGGAGCTTCAGCGTGAAGTAAAACAAAGTGTGTGCTTTTGTCAGCTCTCATTTTTGTGAGACTTTGAAGTGGTTACTATATTTAGTTTCTCACTAGCATCAAAATCCATTGTATTAATGTAGACAGCTGGTAGGACTGCATCACATTTGTTTGAGGTATTGATGTATTATAGATGAGAGCGTCTGTTGAATTTTGCAGCTGAGAGCATAGGTGTGTACTGTGATTCAGTTTCCAAGATTCTTCTCTTTGGGTTTTGGTGGCCACTGTGCAAGGGCATAGGTCTAGTCTCCTCTAGAGCCTCCAGTCAGATCTGCACAGATGTTTTATGTACTCCACGATGATTCAAAGGCAGCAGGTTTCTGCATGGGGGCAGCTGAACTGAGCCTTGATTATTGATCTTACCTTTAGTTGTCCTTCACTTCCAATTGGTTTTCTCCCAGCAGTGAGAATTAAAACTCTGCAAGAACAGTAGAATGATAGAATTCATTATTTTTCCTGGGTAATTAACAGCATCTATGTCAAAAATGATTAATAATCTTAATTGCTTAATGTTCCTAATAATGCTGGCAAGTAGAAACCATTGTAGTTCAAAGCTTGAACGGGAAGATCTTATGAAGAGGAAGCTGTGAACAACAGCTATCAATAAATTAATGATAAAATTTGCCAACATACCAACTGCATGGAGTGGAATTATAAGGTTTATATTCCAGGGAGGGCTAAAAAATGTATATGACATTTTGATTAATATGTATTCATCACATCTGTGACTTTGTATGGCAAGAATGGAGCTTCATGTCATCACAGCAAGTATGGGACAAATACTAGCTGATAAGTCTCAAAATGGAAAAGTAAACTGAGAATAATTAGGCTTTATCTAATGAATAGCTCTCATAAAATTATACCTTTTTACCAACGACCTAGAAAAAAAGCAGTAAAATTTCTCCTAATAGGTAGATGATAGAAAGACGGGATGTTGATTCATAGAGCAGTCAAAATTCTTTGATAAGCTAGGTGCAAATTAAAAATGTGTTTTAGATGGTGAAGGTCTCTGGAGATCTGGCAGTTTAGATGAGCTCACAGGGTAATGCTGTGGCCACATATGCAGAAATAGCGTATTAAATTGTCTCTGGTTTTACTGCTGGCAAGGCTACCACTGGCATATTATGTCCAATTCTGCTTCTGCAGTTTAAGACAGATGATGACAAATTGGAAGAGAATCAGAGGATGGCAGTGCGAATGGTTAGAGAGCTTGAAGCTATGCCTGAAGATAATGCAAAGCTCCAGGAACTTAATCTATTTAGCTTTCAAAGGGAACATCAAGAGACTGTTTCAACTGACTGTAAGATTACAGGAGAGAAATTTGGTAGAAAAGATCTCCTCACATTAAAGGATAAAATTATATCAAGGCAAGTGGTTGGAATATGATGGCAGACATAAATAGTAAAAGCTAATTGAAGTTTACTACTTACTATTTTTATTTATTTAAAAATGAATTTTAAAATTAATTTCAATTATTTTTGAATAATATTTTCAGGATCTGTGGTATTTTGTAGGTTTTCCCATACTGTGGGATCTAATGCAAAGAGGAATAGGTTCAAGGGGTTTTCTTTGTCTTGTATTGCTTGAGAGATCTGGACAGTTTTTAAGAATAGACTTTCTTTCTTTACATGTCTGTGACTCTAGAGATAAAGTGATATTCCTATAATGAAAACATACTTTGAAACATGTTTAGTTAAGTGCCTTTTAATTTTTGTAAATACTGGAATTATGTTTGAACTCAATACTACAAGTTAATAAAGTTGTCTAGCTAGAAGTGTGTTCAGTGCCTAGTATCTCAAGGAAAACTGAAATGCTGTTTTCCCCAGCCAACTAGTGATGCACCAGTACAGGTTAGGGGTTGACCTGCTGGAAAGCAGCTCCATGGAGAAGGAACTTGGAGTCCTGGTCGACAGGAGGTTATCCATGGGACAGCAATGTGCCCTTTTAGTCAGGAAGGCCAGTGGTCTCCTGGGGTGCATTAAGAACAATGTGTTCAGCAGGTTGAGGGAGGTTCTCCTCCCCCTCTGCTCTGCACTGGTGAGACCACATCTGGAATGTTGTGTCCAGTTCTGGGCTCCCCAGTTGAAGAGGGAAATACTAAAGAGTGTCCAACAGAGGCTATGAGGGTTATTAGGGGACTGGAACATCTCTCTTATGAGGAAAGGCTGAGACCCCTGGGGCTGTTTAGCCTGGAGAAGACTGAGAGGGGATCTTATTAATTAATACAAATATCTAAAGGGTGGGTGTCAAGTACAAGGGGCCAGTCTCTTTTCAGTGGTGCCCTGTGATAGGACAAGGAACAATGGTCACAAACTGGAACACGGGAAGTTCCACCTCAACATGAGGTAAAACTTCTTTACTATGAGTGTGACAGAGCCTGGAACAGGCTGCCCAGAGAGGTTGTGGAGTCTCCTTCTCTAGAGACTTTCAAAACCTACCTGGATCTGTTCCTGTGTGGCCTGTCCTAGGTGATCTTGCTCTGGCAAGGTCGTTAGACTTGATGATCTCCAGAGGTCCCTTCCAACCCCTACTGTTCTATGATTCTGTGGTTCTATGATTCCATGATTCTGTGATATATGAAATTAATAGAGTATTAAAGAAAGTTAATTTAGAAGTTGTAAACTGCTGATGAATGAGTAAGGCTGAGCCCTCAAATGCTATTTTTATGTGGTTACTATGTGACACTGGGCGTGGGTACTTGAGTGTAATTGTGTTATTTAAAATGGCATTTCAGGCGCATTGATTACAGTCTTTCTTTTCAACAGGCCCATGCTAAAGTCTGGCATCTCTACAATGACCGTTTTCGTCCAACTCAAAGAGGAAAATTGTCCATTGCCCTTAGCTCCCACTGGATAAAACCTCAACGTATGACTGAAAAAAACATAAAACAATGTCAAAAATCCCTTGATTTTGTGCTCGGCTGGTTTGCTAAGCCCATATTTATTGATGGTGACTATCCAGAGAGCATGAGGAGCAACCTCTCATCTCTGTTGCCTGAATTCAGTGAAGTTGAGAAGAAGTATATCAAGGGAACAGCAGACTTTTTTGCTCTTTCTTTTGGAGCTACCCTGAGTTTCCAGCTCTTAGATTCCCACATGAAATTCCAGCAGCTGGAATCAATAAGCCTGAGGCAGCTCCTTTACTGGATAAGCAGTGAATATAACAACCCCCAGATATTCATTGTGGAGAATAGCTGGTTTGTTTCTGGTAGCACCAAGAGAGATGATGCCAAATATATTTACTACCTCAAGAAGTTCATTATGGAAACTTTGAAAGGTAGGACTGAAGTTATTAATATGTGCTTGAAAAAATCATAATGCATAATAGCCAAAAGGGACATGCTAAAGAACCAGGATGAAAACTAATTTTAACATTCATCTTGGCAATGTAAAATGAGACTCCAAATCCCTTTCTTGGGTTTGTTCTTTTCAGCTCTTGAAGACCTTTACTCTCTGCAGATGCATTTGGTGAGATTCATGCTGCTGTCTTTGAAGGCAGTAGGAAAATTTCTGCTGTCTTTGGTGGAAGTGCAAAACATGGGTGAACTATACTCTCAACAGAGGGAGGGAAATTTATTGTGCTATTTCTTAACAGCTTTTTTCCATATCTTAGGTATACAAATGCATATATAGAAAACATGAGTATGTATGTAGGAAGGTAAATACTGTAGGAGTTCCTCTGAAGAAGACATAAGGTTGAAAGAACATGGTTTGAAATGAAAAGTTGGAACTTTTTCATTCTGCATCTCACTGTTGCCCTTGCACAAATTTTACATTGGTACAGCTCTGGACATCAATCATAATAATATGAATTTACATCAGTTTAAGGAGAACTGAATGTTACAGGGTATATAACCTGAATTATTTAAATGGTTAACCTATTAGGGTTTTTTTTTCCCAAACAGTAAGAGAAACGCACTACCTTGTATGAAAATTATTTTCTATTTTCGCTTTTCCTTGTGGCAAACCAGATTTTTTCAGTCCTAGTAGTCACCAATAAGTTGTTGAAGCTCCCATTTCCACTTTCATTGTCTTTTAATTTCTTAATTTACAATTGAACAATAGATTTACTTGTCTACAGTTTACTGTTATGGTTTTAAAAACAGTATTATCGTAGTTATGAGTTCAGACATTGTGTTACATTGCCATTTTTATACAGGAAATGAGCAAAAATGGCTTTCATTTTGTTCTCAGCACCCATAAAGATGCAGAGGATTCCCACGTCTGTTTCATCTGCTAGTCCAGAAACTTAATTATTGCAAATAATTTAAAAGGTGAATAAATAAATGAGCCACTGCATCCAAAATGGGAAGAATGGAATGTAAACCAGTTACTAACTGTTGCAAATACAGTATTACTAGTTTACAAGAAGAGCTCTTCTTCATGAAATTGTATTCCAGTTTCCCTTATTTCTGCTTATTTTGTAAACCAATGGGTATTGATACATGAATCTGCCTTAATCACAGCTGTCTGGAAACAATCTCATTTTACAAAGTTGCTTTCATTTTAGTGTGCCACTTCGTAAATAATGACAGAACAACAGTACAACAGCCTTGATATCATAACTTAAGAATGCTAGCACTTGGCTAAACTTTTTAGAGAAATAAAAAAGTAGATTATATATATATATACAGAAATACAAAGAATGGATCTGCAGAAGGGATCTCAGCATCATTATGATGAAAGCTATTGCATATTCTTCCATTAGAATCTGCAAAATCCAATGTAAATACCAAAGGAATAATGAGGGGAATTTACTTGAGAAAAATGCACAAGAGACATCGTGTTGACAGTGAGCAGTCTTGTTGGACAACATTAAAGACCAAAGACTAAGGCACATGTTGTCTCTTGCAGAGACTTAGGACATGTAAAGGAGAGATTCATGGGATTTACTCCAGCAATCACGAGGCAGTAAAATGGCACTGAGAAGCAATTAATTTAGACCCAGGGCCACATAAACATGGTTTTGCTACTTCCTAGGTCTGGACAGAATCTTTGCCTGGTTGTGTATATATGCAGTGGGGCAGAAAAAACATCTTATTTCTGTATCTAAGTTAACAAGTAAGTGCAGCCCTATCAGAGGAAGCCTGTAGAGTAAAAAGGAATGGTGTTGAGGGCCTGGTGTCCACACTGTGTGCATTCCTGAAGCCTCTTTTCTGGATTCATTTCACTTCCAAGGAACCCAGGTCATGCGTCCTGAGGCCACTCTGTGATGTGAACAGAAATGTGATTAGGGAGATTTGCTCAAAAGTATGCTCCTGATTTCAGTTGAAGTGCTGGTATCAATGCCCATTCTGACGCTGCACACTGTAGATAAGCTCTGTATATTTTTTGCTTATTTTATGGCCCTGAAAAGGGCTGTCTTCATTTGGGATTCACAGCTCTAAATCCTTTACTGTTATTGATCTTTCTTCTTTGTTTTTTTTTTTTTTTCCCCTCCAAATACCATTTAGGATTGAACAGAGTAAATAAAGCTGTAATATAAAGTAGTGAAATATTAATTAGAGCTGCTAATTGATTGGCAATATCTTCTCACATGGATGGGTGTCTAACCACTTACTCCAGGGCCATATTCAGTTCCCTGTTCTGTCTCTGGTGCAGCAAATAAACTGATTTTTCCTTGTAAAGTGGAGCATATTGACCAGGACACTGTGCAAACTCCTCTGTGCCATGCTGACCAGCCAAGAGGTTAGGTCATTATCTGGGGAGTTAGCAGGTCTGAATTCAAAGAGCTTTAAGGAGAATGGGAACAGCCAGGCTTCTGACAGGTCAGGACTGAGCTATTCTCAGGTATGTCCAGAGGCAAAACATAAATCCCTGGGCACCTTCCACATGGAAGCACATGGGGCTGTGGGCTTCACACAGCTCACCTTCATGCCCTGGGGTTGGACAGCAGCTGAGCAGAGGGTTTTAAGGATCTGTGTTTGATGCTTATCAGACTGCCATGTTTCCCTTGGACTATTTCTATGCTAGTGAGCTAAACAGAGCATGAGCTGAACTGCTGTTTAATTTTTAACTCTGTTCTGGCAGAGTTCTGACCTGCACAGTAGCATACTTCTAGGCACGCTGTGGGAGATTGCTCAGGTCAGGAGGTATTTCCAGTAAGAACTGTGGATAAAGCCACTCAGTTTCAGAAGCAACGACAGCTTAGGCTTCAGTCAGCTTGGCTTGCACACCAACAGACAAAAAAAAGAGGGGAGCTAGACAAAGGAAAAAGGGGAAAAAAAAAAAAAAAAAGTCTAGCATGTAATCGTGTGGCATACTGTGTTTGAGACTTCCAAACTTTTTGGAACTTCTAAAATATTTTAAAGTTGCTTCTTTCATAGGTGACAAAGTTAATACATTTTTAAAGAGGACAATTTTTATGAGATGCTGAGGAAGTGTGGTGCTGTGTGGTGACTTGCAGAATGGATGAGATACTGTTCAAAGAGAAATTCTTGCTGAGACCAGTTTACAAAGTGGACCTGGATTGGGTTTTACTCTGCTGGTATGACAGATGTCATCACAGATGAATGCAGAGGTTAGGAAAATACTGACATTTGACTAACAAGGAAGAATGATGCCTATAGGAGGAGTAATATTCCATTTCCTTGGACATTTTCTCATGACCTCTGATAGAGATTGGGCCAAATTCATTGCTTATTTAACCGCTTGGTCATTTAATTGATTCAAGCAGGGTTGCAATCAAAAACCTACATGGTCCTTCATAACTGATTGCAATGAGGTATGTTAATAAACCCAGGAAATAAGGATCTTAATGTTCTGGTTGCCTGAAATAATGCTTTCAGTGTTACTAGGCTGGAAGACGTTGTTCAGGCAGTACCCAGTTTGAGTTGACAGCAGATTTTGAGTAATAAAGATAAGCTCTTCTGGCTACAGAGCCAAACTCGAGTTCAAAAGAACATTTAAGAATGTGCTTAAGTGCATTGCTGAATTAGGGTGGGTCTAATTATGTAATTAAAATAAGCACACTCCTTTGTGTTTTCCTGAAGCTGAGCCTTGCCCAGGAATATTTTGCTGAATCTCAATGTTTAATACAACTGACATGGTAGCAAGGTGAAACACAAGAAGCTCCACCTCAACACGAGGAAAAACTTCACTGTGAGAGTGGCAGAGCCTGGAACAGGCTGCCCAGAGAGGTTGTGGAGTCTCCTCCAGAGACTTTCCAGACCCTCCTGGATATGTTCCTGTGCAGCCTGCCCTGGGTGTTCCTGCGTTTAGCAGGAGGGTTGCACTCAATGATCTCCAGAGGTCCCTTCCAACCCCTACCATTTTATGGTTCTATGAAATTATAGCAAAGTGAAAAATCCAAGGTAGTTTCCTATTACTACCTTCTATGATTCTAAAAGTGAGTATCATCTGAAATCTTAAAACTGTAAAGCTGGCAATACTAACAGATATTTGTAGACCCCAATATTAACCTTGAAAGTGTATGGTGATTCTTAAAAGTCAAGCAGTTGACCTAGAGCATATATATATATATTTTAAAACCCTTAAATTTTTAAGATGGAAAATACAGTGCTATTAAAGATGTGAAGAGACAGAATTATCAAGTAAAGAGAGTCTTACTGCATTAACACTTCTGCTTAAAATCTGTGGTAATAAAAGTTCATCGGCACACCAAAAGTGTTGTCAGGATTCTCTCAATATGTATTTGCAGTGGAGGGGAAGTAGTAGAAACAAAGTCCAAATTTTGTTTGCATACAGAGTAGTGCTGCATTAATGGCACTTAAGCAACCCCAGGGTGAGCTGCAGCGCATGCTTAGCGGAGTTCCAGAAAGGGCAGTTACTGGATCAGTTGCTGCAAAGGTTTCATGTGTAGTGAGTGCGCTCTGCTCCAAGGCTGAGGTTTGGCACACCTAATTAGCAGCTCTGCTCAAACCACTGCTGCACTGCTTCTCTTTCTAAATCTCACTTGTTTAAAGCCAAGCCAGGTACCACTACTGCCTTTACAGCACACCCATGACCTGGGAGCAACCTGAGTGCAGTTGAAATATCTTCCCTGAATGTGCTTTGAGGCAGACCCCTGAGATACTTATCTGACCTGTTGCATTGTTTTTACACACAGATACAGCAAGCAGTTCTGATATGGAAAAACAAGCACTGCAGTAAGTTTGGATTTGTTCTTTCCTCAGCTATCCGGTATGACAGAGTTAATGTGTTTGGCTACACAGTCTGGTCCCTCCTGGATGGCTTTGAATGGCACAGAGGATACAGCATTCGACGTGGATTGTTTTATGTTGATTTTCAAAGTCACGACAAGAAACTAGCGCCCAAAGCTTCTGTCTTGTTCTATGAAAAGCTGATAGAAAAAAATGGCTTCCCACCTTTGCCTGAGAACCAGCCCATAGAAGGTATTTTTCCCTGTGGCTTTGCCTGGGGAATTGTTGACAATTACATTCAGGTGAGTCTGATGATAAAGCCAACAGGCTGTCCAGCCAGATCAGTGCACAAGTTCATATTAAGAAATTTGCTGGATAGAGCATCTTTGCCAATATGAATTGCCACAGTGCTGCAAATAGGTGGGTACAAAGCTTTTATGCCAAACACCGTGTTTTTCAGTCTTCATTAGACTTGCTGCATGTGACCGAGGAGGTCCAGTCAGATTGAGATATGATAAATAACATTTTAGAAAAATACATGGAATTTGAAAGGTGTCTGATGCTCATCTTCCCTGGACACGTTATATGGTCAGTCCTTTACAAATGGAAGTTGATTACATCTACTGAAATGTCCTTCAAAGGTCCTAGCCTGTGAAATGGGAAATATCACTGCTGTTTCATGTCTGTAATTTTAATGGAAATATATTTGTTTGCTGTGATGATAGGCTTTTTAGAAAAGTTCCTGAAAGAAAACTCCAGTGGCATGTTTCTACATCTTACACATACATGTAATGTGTATGCTTGATAGATAGCTTTTGTGTAAACAATATTAGATTTAGATGACATTTCTGTATTCCTCCTTTGTCATTTTGTGTAGTGCTTTGTCTGACGGAGGCCTGCAGTGCCCCTGGATGTCAGGGGCAGATCATAGCTAGATCATAGATTCAGTTCATAGCTCTCACTCTTGATTTCAACCAAATCTGATACTCTGGGGGAAGCTTTCAAATTTTAAAACTCATAACATGAATAAAAATTGTAGCTTAGTTACAGTCTCTTTAACAGTTTGGATCTGTAATTCTCAGATGCTGTTTTGGCTTGCAGGGCTTCTCAAACCGCAGAAAAGAGATGTAGTTAAATTCAATGCTGAGGCTTGATCCAAGAACACAATTTTTGATCTCGATTTTTCACAAAGAATCTTTCTTACAGCTAGAGTATAGGGGGGTTGTTTGTTTTTTTTTCACTCAAAAAGTAAGATCTTGCTTTGTACCCTTGAAAAATGCTGCAGCCTCCTTACCTAGTGCATCAATTTCCAACAAAACTCATCGGTCATTATCCTCCTAACTCTCAGATAGATTAGGGGTTGGAAATGGAATTGCTGCCTTTGGGATTGGTAACAGCTGTAAAGTTGCGCAGTCAGTCAGCCTAAGACAGTTAAAAAATCCCTCCCATCCCCAAAACCTTTGAAGCTGGATATTTTCATTTCAAAAGGCCATTCAAACATTTTGCACCGTAAGGCTTAGGTAGTGTGATTTGTAGATGCATCACAGTGGAAAAACTCTTTTGACAGCATTCCCACAGTATTAGTGGCAATGCATGCTTTAGTAATCTACAAGGGACAATTCTCCAGAAAAGCAATTTCCCTCAGACATGCTGGTTTTTATTACTTTCTTCTATAAGCACAGTACTGACCTCTCCGGAGAAAATAGCAGCTGATTTTCAGCAGCTTCTTTATACAGTTTGCAGAGCCTCAGCTACAAGTTGAACACTGGTTGTAGGCTGACACCTGCTTTTCAAACAGAGGGCAGGACATGGAAATCTGAACTCAGGGGGAAACCACACACCAGAGAAAAAGAAGAAAAGAGGACAAATAAGCACATGTGGTACTAGTATCTTGTACTTTGGATCTTTCTTGTAAGCGTTACTCTAGAGTATGAATGAGATTTTACACTGTGCATTATTTTAAGTAATTCACTTTTCCATTTTCTTGTCCTTACTGTGTTTGTAGTATTCATTAAAAAGTGAAAGTACGGTTCTGTGGGACCCCGAGAAGCTCATCTTCTATTGTCAATATGTCACACAGGCAATTCTGGCATCTGAAGCCCTAAAGACTTACGGGAATTGTATTTATTGTTGGTGTGACATACAGCGAGTTCATTCAGAGACCCAAAAGAAAATGATTCAGGCATCAACAGCCTGCTGAAGTAACTTGGAAATTAATTCAGTATGAGTTAAATAAAAAAGGACTTCTTAATCCAGAAGGAAAAATCTTGCTTGTCAACTGAGTTTGTGCTAAAAATCAAGTGCAGCACATTACTCATCTTTTGCCATAGTCAGGAAAAGAATCAAACACAGAAATGATGTTGCATTCATTATTTCTTCTACTGAATTCAGGGAGTGGGCTTGAAACTGAATCTACCGGGCAATTTACAACAGACAGTCTCTCTGTAGGCCCTTCCTAATCTTGAAAAAAAAAACACATTAAAAGTTACAGTAGTCTTTGCTGAAGATCTGCTTCTCCGGACACGTGTTGCAGGCTTAGTGCCTTATCCCTGAGCAATCCTTCGTTTCCCATACAGACTGCAGCAGTCTGGAGAAGATACAAGCATGATGACCATTAACATAAGCTTGTTTGCAAAATAAGATGAAAATGATATATATAGATTTGATACATTTCTGATGTCACATGGTAACAGAAAATTAATTCATGCCTATGAGCCAGAGATGTTATCATATCAGAGATGCGGGAGAGGTGCTAAGTGCAATGTTTTGACTTAGGATATTCTTCCACCATGTTGTGCCTGATGGTTATGATGTTCCCACCTACCTACAACAAACAGCTTGTATCTGGTATCTTTTTTATTCTATCTAGGTAGACACGACACCCACCCAGTTTCTTGACTCTAATGTCTATGTGTGGGATGTTCACCAGACGAAGAAGCTTATTAAAGTGGATGGAGTTTTCAGATCGAAATGCAAGCGTCACTGTGTTGACTTTGCTGCTATCAGGCTCCAGGTCTCTCTCCTGCAAGAAATGCATGTCACACACTTCCATTTTTCACTGAAATGGTCTTTAATCCTTCCTTTAGGTAACCTTTCTCTAATCAACCACACGCTTGTACAGTATTATCAGTGTTTTGCTAGTGAACTTCTCAGAGTTAACATCACTCCTGTTGTTGCTTTATGGCAACCTATGACTGAGAATCAAGAGCTTCCAGTTTCCCTTGTCAAATATGGAGCTTGGGAAAACCCAGAAACTGTTCAGGCTTTTATTGAGTATGCCAAATTCTGCTTTACAAGTCTTGGGGACCGTGTCAAGTTTTGGATAACAATGAATGAACCACCTGTGAAGAACTTGACATATGCCGCAGGGCACAACCTGTTGAAAGCCCATGCAAAAGCGTGGCATCTTTATGACAAAGAATTCAGGAGATCTCAGAAAGGTAAAATATCTATAGCTCTGCAGGCTGACTGGGTAGAACCAGCTTGTCCCTTTTCCAGGAAAGACCAAGAAGTTGCTGACAGAATTTTAGAGTTTGACATCGGCTGGCTTGCAGAGCCTATCTTTGGGAATGGAGACTACCCACCCGTGATGAGAGCATGGCTTCACCGAAGAAACAGTGTTGACCTATATAATTTCCACTTGCCTTATTTCTCAGAAGATGAAAAAAAGTTAATCCGGGGCTCATTTGATTTTTTTGCCTTGAGTCACTACACTACTACCCTTGTGGGCTGGGAGAAAGAAGATGCTCTAAAATATGACCACTATCTTGAAGCTCAAATGATCAATGATATCACATGGCTGCACTCCCCCAGCAGAGCTGCAGTAGTACCCTGGGGACTGCGTAGGTTGCTCAAGTGGATTCAGTCCAAGTATGGCAATGTCCCAGTTTATGTTATGGCTAATGGAATTGATGATGACCACAGTATGGTGCATGATAAGCTCAGAGTGTATTACATACAGAATTACATCAATGAAGCTTTAAAAGGTAAGGAACCCATAAATGCTTTATATGTCACAAATCCCAGTATTAGTATACACTGTGTGACAGAGTATGGTTAACTTTAATAAAAGAAAACCTATGTAGAATACTCCATAAATGAGGTGTTATTACAGCATAACAGATTTTCCTTTGATTTATGATTGTTGTAACTAAACATCAGGAAGACTGGCCTTGAACATATTCTGCATAAGAGAGCAGAAGAACAATTTTTTGTGGATTCAAGAAATTTAAGTAGATATTATGCGAGTTGCCCCACATGTATTTAGTCAGATTTTCCTCTTATTGCACTTCCACTGTTGTTTTGCTTTGTTGCTGCTCTCCACTGACGTGCCTCGGGGCTGGATATGAGTTCTGTTCCTCGGCTGTCTTTGTATCTTATCCAACAGTGATCTTATCCAACAGCGATCTTCATGATCATTCAGCTATCTGCCTCATTATGCCACTTGCTGGACTCTTTCCTGCTGCTCAAAATGCAAACCAGTCTTTTTCTCTGTCTCAGAGATTCACAAACTATAAGGCAAAAAGGAGGCATTTTGAATCATCCCGTCCTACAACACACGCTGTTTCTTAAGAAAAGCACAAGACCCAAATGAGATAATTTTACTGATGGAGAATCTTCTACACCTCACTGTAAGCTGTTTCAGTGGGTAATTATTTTCTGGTTTTATGTATAAGTGTGTGTATATATATATATATATCTTACATCTAATATCAATTTAATCACCTTCAGCTTTAAGCCATTTTATTGTGCATTCCATATGGTTTACCTGTGTAGGCATTCACAGACAGGAAAAAGGCTCTTTCTCATTTATCTCTTTGATAAATAACACAGACAAAGCTCTTTATGTCCCTTACTATAAAACATCATTTAGAACATTTCAATTATTAAACTTTTTCCCATTTGCCAGCATTCTTCTTGAGAAGGATAAACCCAGACCCGGACACACTGTTCATACCACAAGCACACCTATATGTCAGGCAGGTATACCATAACTTCTTGCCATTGAACTCCTCTTTTGTACATCTAAGCCATTTTGTACATTCTTTAGCCATTTTGGCTGTTGGCAGCAGGTTGGTTACATGAACTCTGTGCTTACCTACTGAGATTTCAAACTTGGTTGCATATTCCTGCCCCCCAGGCAGAACTCCCTTTGCCGGAGTATGGTCTGTTGTTCTTTGACACCCTCACATTTGGTCATGTTCAAATGCCAGTTGCTTGCTTGTGCCAAGCTTGCTGAGTTGGCTAAGTTATGTTCCTATTATGTGTGTGCTATTTGCACACTTTGTGAGAAATAGTTTTACTGTTCTTTTAGGTCACTGATACATTTAATTTTTTTTTAGGTCACTGATACATTTAATATAATTAAATACCTTGGTGCTAAAAGCCAATCTCCATGACCATGGCAGAAATACACCTACTGGGACACACACCTGCAATTACATTTTAGACTTATTAGTTCTATTTGAGACCAGTTGAAATCTGTTTGTTATGGGCTCCCCTTGACTTTATAACTTTCTATTTTCTTGATCCAAATGCCATATAATACCGAGTCAGTTGCCTTGTGAAGTTCTAAGTATATTACATCAAACATCATTACTTTTATTGATCTGCTGATCTCATAAAAAAAGATGTCAAGTTAATTTGACAAGATTTATTTTTCATAAAGTGAAGCTGATTGGCATTAATCATCTGGATGTCCTGTAATTCTTATTTATCAGGCCTTAAATAATCTATTCCACTGTTCTGCTAGGTAGTGAAGGATGGCTGGCAGTTCCATAATTTGCTATGTCATCCTGTCCATTCTCTTAAGTATTATCTTTAACTTCATCCTCTGTAATTTCCACCTCTTTCATGAATTACTGAACATCAAGTTCCCAAGAATTCCTTCTCCAGCATTTTGAAGCACTGGCTTCATGTTTTCTGCTTCTGTAGTTAGAAAACATATCTCGGCTATATTTGGGCTTATGGCTTCAGTCTGTTTTGTTGTGTTTTTTTTTTCTGTATTGCTTCTCTCCTTCCTACCACTTTGGACTGTACCAGTTCTTGGCGCTTCTGTTTTCAAAGTGTATATGGATATGGGCTTTTCTACCAGTCCCAGTTAGCCAGAACGCTGGCACATCCCCCCTGTATTTTTACAGAACTTTGTCGTTAGTACTGATCTGGTACCAGTATATTCAAATCACTTCCTGGAATAAAGACCTGAAAACATGAAAATGCCTAATTTTAAAGTAATTTGAATTGTTTGAAGATTTTTGGTCAAAGCAATTGTAAATGGTTAGCAGTCATCTTTCTTAGAATGGATTTTTCTTTGTGAGCAAAGGTCTTTTCCAACCAAAACACTTTTATGATTCTATCCATCCCATGATTCTCTCCCCTTCTATCCAGCCTGGAAATAGCTCCTATGTTTTTCAACTTAACCATGACACGTAAGCCTTATTTTCCTATTTTTCCATCTGCTTTGTCGTGGATGAATATGTCCCTGCTAACTGGCCATAATACTTGCCCTAAAACTCGGTCTCCCACATTTAATATCCTACACTCCTCCGTAGTGTTTAGTCCATCAGTAACAGCGGCTTGTTCATTCTCTTTTCTTCTCCTGCTCTGGTATTGCGCTTTCGTCGACTTTGTCCTTACACAGGAAGCAAGCTCTTAACCTTTGCATCATGACTGATTCAGGTTTCTCCAAAACACGTATTTTTTTTCTGCAAGACCCTGTACAGTAACTGAGATGAATTGCAGATCTTGTGTCCTTACCTCAGTGCCATGCTGGAGAGAAATGAGATGGCATTTGGTACGTCTACGCTCTCACCTTAAAGTTACTGTGGTGCATTCTTCCTCCAGCTGGTTTCAGGAGCTGCATGTGGCAGCATTTGTGTGTGTGGCATTTGTTTCTCACCTGCATTGTTCCAGAGGAGCCAACAGGTTTGTGCAGATAAATGATTCCAGAATATAGGACTTTGGACTGAGGCTGTATTTTTAAGTGCTTTGTACACTGTTTAAGTACGTACACCTTTGCCAGTTGAAAACAAAGAACAGCAGTAACCATTTATGTAACACCATTAAATCCACATGCAGTTTTACAAGCACAAACTAATTATCCTGGGTAGCAGCTCTGTAAAAGGGCAGGTAAATATTACTTCATTTCACACATGAAAAGTAGGTTAGAGGTGCTAAATGTCTTGCTTGTAGCTGCAGAAAGAATTATTTCCAGACGTATATGAAAATTCAGAGATTGTTCTCTTTCAGTGCAGAGTTCATCTGCTGGAAGATGTTGCTTTCATTTATTAAAAATTGTGATTTTAAGAGATAAAGTACTGCAGTTTGTCTTTACTACTGTAGATTGATTGGTTTTCTCAAGCTGGACTGATGGCTTAAGGTTAATGCTTCAGGTGATGGACGTCTTCCAGTAGCCAAGTTAGCAATATGGATTGTGGACATGTTCTCAATAGAGACTAATACAGGTCTTCTTGGATCAGAAACTCAGGTCAATAAGGAGAGGACTACGATTTACATAACCTTTCCACTTGCACTGCTGCTATCCCAGGCCATGTCTTTTTCTACTGTTGCTTTGCCTTTGCTAATGAGAAGTGCAGCCTGATGTCCCCTGTTCCTTGGATGTCCCTGTCAGGAGGTGCCGTACAAGGGAGAAGGAGCAATCAAAGAAATGGGTTGCAGAAATCCAAATGCAGGAAACCTGAAAGCTGTGTTCTTTAATGCATAAAAGAGCCATCTTTCAGCATCAGGCTCTGGGCTGATCATTAAACACAGCCGGGCACTCACAGCCCTGTTCACCAAGCACAAGGAAATAAATCACAGGATATTCACAAATCACAGTGCCTGGCAATGGCTGACAGATTCACTTTTTATGATAAACACTTCATAGATGTACGTGTCCCTTACCTTATTCTGGGGATGATAAGTGCAGATGTGGGTTTAATACCCCCCTGTCCCTGCTTTATGTACTGCTCTTAGATGCCAAAGTGACATTTATTCCTCTCTTCAACCCTTTGTTTTCTTTCACAGCTTACACCCTGGATAACGTTAACTTGCAAGGATATTTTGTCTATTCTTTTAATGACAAGACTGCTCCTAAATACGGTCTCTACAGTTACGTGGCAAATCAATATGAACCAAAGCCTTCTATGAAACATTACAGAGAAATAATTGACAGTAACGGTTTCCCTGGTCCTGAAACTCCTGAGTTGATCTGCCCAGAAGAGATTGCCTCATGTCCTGAGTGCCACTTCTTCCGAACCAGAAAATCATTATTAGTCTTTATCTCCTTCATATTTGTTGCTTTTATTGTTACTATATTCTTCATTATTTACTACTCCAAGAAGATAGAACGAAGGTACAAATAGAGCTGCTCCTTTGAATACATCACTCACTGCCCTTTCTTTTGCAGTCCTTTAGGAAATCTGAAATAAGAGTGCACAATGTTGTGATTGCTTCAGCACTAATAAGGCATTTACATTGCCTGATACTGCAGAACATTGACACTGAGAGGAGGTTGCTCGCATATGGCTTCCAGAAATTGTTTTGTCTGGCTTTGTACATTTGGTTTATGACCAGTCCTTAATTCCTCCGGCTGGAGTTATCTCACAACTTCCCCTGGGACCTTTTGTTGATCAGATGCTTTCCCCTCCTTGGTTTTGTCTCACTAAGTTGGGCAGGTGAAAGTATGTTTTGAAGACATGGATTGATGGAAGAGCCTGAATGTCAAATTCTCCAAGAGAAGACTGGGGAGAAACAAAATGGTTTACTTTTCCAAATGAGGGTTTAATGTTGATATTGCTTGATCAGAGCCAGCAACGGGTAATGTGACTGAACAGTGGTAGGGAATCGCACAAAGCAACACTGGAGGAAAGGACACCCCCTTTTCTAAAGCAGAGGAAGGGGGAGGAACAGAGGGACAGGAGTCTGTGCTGCAGGGAGCTCTCTGTAAATCAGATGGTTACTACTCAGGTTGCTGCCGGCTGCATCTGACTTCAGGATGTCATTGGGGAATGTCAGCTAAAGGAACAGTGCTGTTCTCAGTGGGTAAAGCGGCAGGGATGTGTCCAGGGACAGTAGGGGTCGTGCCATCCGATGGGAAGAGATGGGAAGGGTGAAAGGGTTTCTCTTTGATTTGCTCAGTAGAAAATCACGGTACAGGAACTGGGATGTCTTTGCTGTCTCAGTTGTCAGGAAGCTGTGTGCCTGACCCTTGGTCACAGCAGGGCTGGGGCACCCCATTTCTGCTCTCCTTGCAGCAAGCTGCACGCAGCTGCCGCTCCGCTGCTGCTTGTCTGCTGGAAACTTGGGGGTGATTTAGTAAGATGGTTTCTGCATGCCATTTGTGCTGAGTGTGGAGACTTTAAAACTCAGCAGTTTGGTGTAATAATCCAGCATTTTATTGCTGCTTTTGCCAGGGTCTGAGAACTTGGAGCTGCTGCTCCAAGCCTCTTCCAGGTTGGCTGGAGGGTCTCCTTTGAGCAACTGGATCTTGCCCTGGCAACATTTTATCCCAAAGTATTGCTGAATGCCTGAGGGCCTCTCATTTTTCTCTCAGCAAGATAAATCAGCTACAGTGTTCATTAGTAGAAACAGAGGGAGAATGGAAAAAACTCCTACGTCATTTTGCCTGCCTTGCGAATCACTACACTGGGAGTGTCCTCGGTACAGAGCAGTGAGGTCATTTTTCTCTGCTCTGTAACTCTAGGCCTGCATCGCCTTCAGCTGTAATTGTAATTTTATTGTCATGTGAAGAATGTCACTCACTGGAAAGAATATTTTAAAGGAAGTGTGCTCTGTGTTAATCAAGAATTAATTATCTACTAAAGCTGATTATACTGTATTAAATGTGATATTTATCTACTAGATGACTAGTACAGGACTAAGTGACCTCCCAGGATTCCTTTCAACATGAATATTTCTGTGCCCTTCTACTGTAAATTAAAACTTACATATGAAATATAATTTTCTTTTGTAGTTTAAGATTATATATATATTTAAAATCAGCTATAGAAATAGAAAATAATTATAATCTTATCATAATGGTTAATTTATTTGTCCTCTAGTTTCAGTCTTAAAATGGTCTCTCTTTGCACTAATGCATATTTATGTATCAAGATTAAGAGAGAAAATCCAGGGTAAGTAATGAAGTATTAAATATATAACTATATGTATAAAAAATTATTTATAGTCTGATAGGACTTGCTGAAGAAGAGACATTCTTAAACTGCTCTATGTTTATGCATCGGTGCCTGGTGCAGTGTGGATTACAAAGAAATAGCTCTCCCTAAATGTATGAAATGCCAGCTGGCTTTCTGTATGGCATGACAGTGAATCACCTCGCGATACATTACTCCAGTAGGCAGATGCCCTCACAGTACCTAACAAAAAGTGACATTCATTTAATGCAAACTGTTTCAGGGCTTGCCTGACCTGGATGCTATGTGTGTGCATGTATGTATGTTACAATTATTTTGCTGTTGGCAGAAGAAAAAGAGTTTTTTCTGAGAAACTTAGCGAAACTTCGTTTCTGAGAAACTACGCTCCCCTGAGCTTGAGGAGGCTCAAGGGGCCCGGGCAGGGCAAGTCCAGAAGAGCAAGCGCTGTGCTGGTGGGCACCAGCCTGTGCTGACACTTCACTAGCAATTAACCATCCAGCCAGTTGCTGCCCTGTGCTGTTTAATGACCCAGCCATAGTGCAGTGTGAGAAACAGCAATCCGAGCACGGACACACTGCAGGCTCTTCTCTTAGAGGCTGGGTGATATGTAACCACCGACAGGCAGATGGCACCAGCTGGATATCTAATTTGTAGGTAAATTGGGATTTGTTGCTATCCAGCCGTATGATCGCATCCACTCATGGTGCCGTGGCCCATGGGAACATTACAGCCTTTGGTGCAGTTCCCTCCAGAAGTTTGTAAATAGTACTGCAGAGCAGCAACTGGCTTGAGCTGGGCACAGCAGGTGCCAAAGTCTTCTCCTAAGTGGTCTGCCCAAAGTGCTGCCTGTGCACAACAACGCGAAGCTCTTGGCAAAGGAATCTCATGATGATGGACCAGGGAGAATACAGACTGCTCTAACGGAGATAATAATATGGTTTTGCCATGGGAATCTGCTTCATTTTATGTAATCAGGGGCCAGTGCGGGTTGCTTGTCAGTCCTGGAAAAAAATCACCCTCCACTAAACAACAAAAAAGCCCTCGAATAGGCAAAGAGAATTATCCAAGGAGAATTGCGGTGTGTTCATGAAAGCTGATGCGACAGTCACCTCCTGTGATCGGGCTGCAGGCTGTGGGGCACTTCTTCCCTCCAACACCCACATGTGAGCGATGATCTGGCACTTCCCCATCCCCACCTCTGCAACTCGAGCAGGACGCCGACAAGTAGCAAGGACTGTGAGCAGAAGGGACCCCGCAGTCAGGCTGCAAAGACGGCCCAGGGGAGGGTGGTATTTTATTTTCTGAAGAGCAACCAGTGTCTGCATGTGATGGATGTATCTTCTCTACTAGTTTCTTGATTTTAACCATGTTTCTAGAATGAGATGCTGTTGCCAGCTTGCTCAGCATTCCAGATTAAATGTGTTGTAAAATACAAAATTGTCTTTTTATTCAAAATCTATTTGTGACTTGAGTGCAAAGCTGCTGGTTTATTTCTTGAAAAGATTGTGCAGAGTGACTGTGGGAAGGGTGTCTTTGTGAAATGAAAGAATGAATGTTACATTGTTTTTATAACAATTGCAGAAATTAAATAAAGATACCATATGTAACAAATTGCAACGCGGTCTTACTGTTTAAGCTGTCAAATTTGTCTGTTTGCAGCGTGAAGTATGGAGTATTTTAGGTGAGGCTGTTATAATAACTCTGCAAAGGAGTTGGTGGTGGTGGTTGTTTTTCCAGTGCCACATGTATCTCCAGCTTTTGCTGGAGATTGCTGGGGCTGGTGTCTGAACAGAGGATTTTCCAACATACCTATGGCTTTGGAAGGAATTTGGTTCTTTGGGTTTTTTTTGCTGTTTTGTGGGTTGTTTTTTTTTGGTCTGTGTTTAGTTGTGATCTATTTATTTATTTATTTATTGGATTGTGTTTTTTGTTTGTTTGTTTGTTGGTTTGGTTAATTTTTACAGTGATTATTGCTGTTTAAAAAGCCTATGGAAGTAACCAGATAAGAGTGCTTTGGTGCAATATCTTATTCCATAGAAACACTGCAGTAAATTTGACAGCTCTTCTCTTGTGTAGTTACTCACAAGGCTTGAGGGATTTTATCACCACAGTTGTGCAGTCAGTTTGTAGCATCCTTCTTAAACATCCCAGCGAAAGTAAATGTCAAGATTAAAGGAAGTGGGAGCAGAAAGGGACAAGACTAATGAATGGGACAGGGCCATACAAATGCCAGCATGTTTAAACACACAACTCACCCTTCACGTTCCTCCTTGCATTGTATTAACTTGCTTTTGAATCACGTGGAAAACTTGCTCTGTTCATTCTGCTTGCAGAACTGCTTGGGTGAAAATGCCCTTATTCAGGGCAAAGAAGTCAGTTTTAGGTGCTAGAGTTCAGCTTCAGCTGAGAAAGTTCAGTCTTCCTCTGTCTTCACTCATGCAAAGCTGAGAAGAGGAGGTGAGGGGAAGGAAGAGGAAAGCCGTACTGTCTTTGATGTGACACTCTTGGTCAAGCCACCCTTCAGTAGCTGTCACAAGGCTATGGCTGGTGCTGGCCAGTTGAGCCCACCCTTTTTAAGAGATGGGGAAAAAGAAGGAATAACGAGGTGAGATGAAAGTGGCAGCATCCAGTGTATCAGAGACTTCTTTTGTTGTTTCGTGAATGGTACAGAAACACCATAGTCAAACTGTCCTGAGAAAATTATGGTTGTTCAGAAAGTTGAAATAACAACAGCCTACGGCCAAGACACCTGCAGGTGCTGACATTTTGCTGGCCTTTGTTTTGCGATGCTTTGTGTGTTTGTGAAGGAGTGACAAAAGGGCCAGAAAGGCAGAGGAAAGTCAGGGAAAATACAAACATAGCAGGGCAGAAAAAACACAGGCACAAGCGGATGTGTGAGTTTCTCACCCTGGGAGCTGAGGGAACAGTCACCTGATGTGGGGATAGGCCAAGGGACTTTAAATATTCATTGTTAAAAAAAGTATATATATACAACAAGCAATCTACTCTGAAAACCCCCTACCTCCCATATTTGTCCCTCAATATACATCCTACTTGATGAACCTTACTGTCAAAAGCCTTTTCCTTGTCACAAGAGTTACCTAAACACAAGGCAGCGAAACACTGATATCCAGTCCCAGCTCTCCTGAGCTTATCCAGATGTGTTTCTAGCCCTAGTCCCAAGAGACCCGTGGGGGTCTGAGGTGCAGAGAGAAACTGAGAGCTGGTGGGTGGGTGAGGTGGTCACTGGCACTGGGAAAGGCAGTGGGAATGACAGTGATGGTGTTTTCTGAATACTGCAAATTCACATCAGGTCGGATTAGTTTTTACTTTAGTTCTTGTCTTTTAGCAGAAAGAGTTTCTTTCATACTGAGAGAGTAACACACAAGACTTGAGGGGTTTGTGGTTTTTTGATAGGGAGGGATAAGTTTTAACTCCTCCTCCCCAACTTGGGATGTATAATGTACTTTGTGTGGAGTTTTGAATGACATCAGTCCTTGCAGGGAAAGAGATGACTTGGGCAGCACCTTCTCAGTCCCACCTGTTTGGCTCTCAGGAACCAGAGGAGCCACCAGGCTGGAGCTTCTTCCCCCCAGGGCTGGGCCTTGCTGGGGTGCTCATCCAGAGCGGTGCTGAGTGCAGGCACCTCCCAAGCGGGACAGTGGGGCCCAAGAGAAAGAGCAGAGTTGATGTTGTGGCGTCTCGGCAGGATGCTGGCTGAAATGGTGGCTTGGGTCTCAGCAGCGAGCTGGCTGTAGCATTACTGCCTTCTGCACTCGAGGCTCTGCAACAGGCTTTCGGCAGTGCAATAAACTGGTGGGGGCTGCACAAACACGACACCTGACGCAAGAAATCTGGTTTTCCTCCCACTGGAGGGACCCACGAATTCGCTGAGTGTTTAGTTGGAGAGGTGTAACTGTATAAACTACCTGTGCTGTGAAGTTTTACGAGGTGACAAAAGTTTCATAGTCTGGCAATAGCACAGTCAAGCTGGAGGCCATTGGCTGCAGTGAGGGGAGCAAGCCAGTGAGGAGGGCTTCCCGACACTGCAGCCTCTCCTGTCAGCTCGGGGGGTGCCCAGAGGGGCGCGAGGCTGCTGCTCCTCCATCCTGGGACGGGTGGGATCCAGGGGCTTAGTGCTGCATGAAGAATGGCGTGGGGCCAGTCCCAGCTCCCTCACCCTCCTCAGGCACGTATTTGTTTACATTTGGCCTATGAAATGAGGAGCTAAATACCAAGGTATGACATAGATATGCCAGGGTGTAACATTTATTTAGAAGGCAAAATACTGTTTACAGGCCTTACAGATTTTTTTTTTTGTTGATAGTTATTAGTTTGCAGCAGCTCTTTCGCCTCTCAAACAGCTCTTATTTCTGAAAGCTGAAAGAATAAATCCTCATGAAGTAAGCTGCCAGTGTTGCAGTCGTCTTTCCCACACTAGCTGAGCCTTTAAGTCCACTTCTGATGGAAGTTCGTGAATCTTACACACATTTGTAACTCATTTGTCTGTCTCATTGCTGCAGGATTGGTGCGCGGATGTTGCCTTTCCTCGCACCTCGCAGCGGGAGGCAGCGGGGTCCTGCGCTCGGCAGCACATAGTTGCTCCTGCTCGGTATTCACAGGCACATTCCTCCAGCTGGTGATAGATTATTATTGGGCTGGAATAAATATAATGCAACCAAGCGCTTATTATTTTCTCCTTTTATCTGTTTGGTCATATTAATGTGGGGTAATCATTACATAAATGCACAGGAGACGTAGTCAAGGACACAGTCATTTTTAAAATTCACCACTGCTCTTGCCCTTCAGTCATTCATCTTTTGTCTTTAATTACAGCCAGTGATCTCAGAGGCACTTAAAAGATTAAATTACTCTATTATTTGAAAACTCCAAATGCAATAATTGTATCTATTTTGTGATAAATTCCAGTGACTGCTGGGAAGTGTTGCCTAATGCAAGAACTACTGGGAGGCCAAGCAGGCCAAGCTTAGCCCAGTGACACCCATTCAATTTTTCATTATTTGCAACCATTATTTTTATTTGCATTGATAAGAAGCACAAACTTCTGCATCACTGTCTTGGTGTTTCAGCAGTGTAACAAATGTCACTGCTCAGCTGTTTACACGTGTCCTGGCTTCCTCAACTGTGGAAAGAATGCCATGAGACCTTACTGGAAAACAACTGCTACCCCAAAAGCCGTAAGGTCATGGCTGGGCATCAGCCTAGCCAGGCAGTGAACCCCTGTCAAGGTGATGCTCATGGACGGGGTTTGGTCAGGGCTTTGGGGAGCTTATGCAGTTAAAACACACATGGTGGCTCACTCCCGTTGGGCTGGGGGCACTGCTGGCACGGCCAAGTGTGTTGGTGCCGTGCCAGTGGGGCAGTCCACCTCGGGCTCTGCAGTGTTGCAGGGAGAGGGAAGGGTGGCCTGCCAAAAGTCAGCTCTGACATGGTGCCTTTGCTGTCCCACAGCCCCAGAATGGAGCTGCTGGTGGGCCCTGTGTGTGGGCATTGCCAGCAATGCTGTGGTAACGCAGCTGCAGCTGCAGAGATTGTCCCTCCTCACCAGCAGCCCTATCACTCACCAGGGATCACCAGATAAAGCCACTGAAGAATGGGAAGTTTTCCCTGAAGAAGTTTTTCTACCTTTTTTGCAAAGCAACAAACCTGTAATGATCCCAACTCCGTGAGCCAGGGTAAGGGGTGCAGACTGGTGTCATTCTTCCTCCCCGGGCCAGGAGGAAAGGGACGTGACTCTTCAGGGAAAGAGAAATCCAGGATACAGAGATAAAAACCTGCACTTTCTTTTCATAGGCCCAGTTCTGAGTTCCTGTCCTGTCAAGATTTAGGGTCAGGGCCATTCACTAGACCTGCAACAGGTGCTCTCTGTTAACCTGTCTCCCATCCTAAAGGGGGAGAGAGACATGATTTAGAAATGAAAACTAAACCAGCTTTAATTAAAATCATAATAAATTGGAATATACACAAATATATACAGAACCAATAGCAAACCCATGGCTATGATGTTACCTGTGGGCAGGCTGGACTTAGTGGTAGATGGGAACCCCATTCAGAAGCTGGATTCTGGAACTGGATTCTGGAACATGTGGAGGGAAGGTAGAACAGAGATGATCCTCCTCAGACACAAGCTACTGAAGATGAGAGCTCCTGATCCCTCAGCTTTACACTGAATATGCTGCCTATGGGCTGGATACCTCGGTGGTCAGTTTGGGGTCCCCTGTCCTGTCTGCCCTGCCCCACAGGTGCAGCCTTTTACCTTCTGCACCCCCCCCAGTGTGGTACACAAGGACCAGCAGTGGCCGAGGTCTGCACACCAATCCTCACTAATAAGTCTAACCATGGGCTGTTAATCACTGCCAGCAGCAGACACAGCCTGAGAAAACAGGCTGGAAACTTCAGACAGTGCTGTTGGAAGAACTGAGCTGAACAGTAAAATCACTGACGAGAATGAGTGCTGTTCTCACTTGACCCAGGACATGTCTCACTGGGACCCAGCTGACACTGGGCGAAAGAACGGAGCAGCTCTGAACCCAGGGCAATCTTCACTTACAGCCATGGTGGGCTTCTTGCTTGTGCTTGTTAGCTGGCAACGTGGCACGTGGACACATAGGTGTTTGGTGTTGATACACAAACTCCCTGCTTTCAGCTGTGCCCCCAGCAAAAGTCTCTAAACTGGAAAAGTCCCCAGGGAGGGGGGGAGGGAGGAAGGACTCACTGTTTGTGGTCAAGCCAGACCAGCTGTGGTCCTTCTGGTCCTACTGTCATAAAGACCAAGCCTGGCTGGAGTCGGTGAGGTGCAGCAGTGTGGCCAAGAGAGCTGGTAGACTCCAGGCTACTGCACTGCACGGGTCTGGGG
>JANHFX010000359.1:6055-42471 GCA_027560015.1 Chloroceryle amazona | reverse complement strand
GGGCTCCCAAAACGCGTTTTCAGCCCCTGGGAAGGTACTTTGCAGTTCAGCCCCATTTCTTTAAGGAATACTGTTTTTACGGGGAAGCCTATGTACCAAAGGAGAGAGATTGAGCAAGATTTTTCTAATGGAAATATTTCAGCACAAGGTCACTGTAATAATGCTACTTTTAATCTTGCTGTTCATGTAGATATGTCATCAAACATAGTGAATAAATCATAGAATCATAGTATGGTTTGGGTTGGAAGGGACCTTTAAAGGTCATCCAATCCAATTCCCCCTGCAATGAGCAGGGACAGCTTCAACTAGATCACATTACTCAGGGTCCCATCCAGCCTGACCTTGAATGCTACCAGGATGGGGCACCTACCACCTCTCTGGGAAACCTGGGCCAGTGTTTCAGCACCCTCAGCATAAAAAATGTCTTCCTTCTATCTAGTAGGAATCTACCCTCTTTTAGTTTAAAACCATCACCCCTTGGCCTGTCTCAACAGTCCTTGCTAAAAGACCGTCCGCATCTTTCCTGATAGGCCCCCTTCAGGTATTGAAAGGCCACACTAAGGTCTCCCTGGAGCCTTCTGTTGTCCAGGCTGAACAAGCCCAGCTCTCTCAGCATTTCCTGATAAGAGAGGTGATCCAGCCCTCTGATTGTGCCCCTCCTCTGGACCTCTTCCAACAGATCTATGTCTTTTGTGTGCTGAGGACTCCAAAGCTGGATACGGTACTCCAGGTGAGGTCTCACAAGAGCAGAAGGGCAGAATCCCCTCCCTCAACCAGCTGGCCATGCTGCTTTTGATGCATCCCAGGGTACGGCTGCCCTTTTGGGCTGCAAACACACATAGTTGGCTCACATCTAGCTTTCAACCCACCAGTATTCCCAAGTCCTTTTCCACAGGGCTGCTCTAACTTGCAGATGAGTTTTCTTCACAAGGTCCAGAACTTCCCTGAAAAGAGAGACTGAAGGTCCCATAAAAGCTTCTGAGGGTGCATGAACTTCCTGTGCATGCATTCAGCAAGCTGCAAACTCCTTCTGCACACACAGATATTATTCTTTCTGTCTTCAAGCTTTAGACAGAGTGGAGACAAAGGAGCTAGGATGAGTGTTAATGTGACACCGAAAAACCATAAGCCATAGGGATGCCTGTCTATTTAAATACAAACCACCGGGAAAGGCAGCTGACTCCTGTTGGACAAAGGCAGTTCCTGCTTTCATTCAATAGTACCTTGTTAAGGATCCTCCTGATAAAAGCAGTGGAAAGTTGTAAAAGGGAAAGAGATTTGTAAGTTTATTTCATAAATAGAAGTTGGGATTGTAGATCCTCATAGGGAAAAGCAACCTAAGATAAAGAGTCACTGCCAAGTAGTTTTATTTTTTTTTCCAAAGAGTTTTTTTTTTCTTGTCTTTAACAACTTGGGCAAGGATGAGGTACTTATATCTACCGTAAGTCCCCTGAAAAGCTAATTTGTAAACCGAAAGCTTGTGACTGAGATTTTTTGAGGGGCTGTTGTGAGCTACAGAGAGAGCCTAAAGACTCAAGTCAGTATTGCTGGGCTGCAAGTTCATACTGTATGACAGTAGGGTGCCTCAGAATGTGAAAAGAGGCAGGGTTTTTTTTCGTGTTCTTTATCAGGGTTGCGGAGACTTACCAGTGAATAGATTCAAGTAGCAGTATGGTGAATGCCTAGTGGACTAGTGAGGCACACTATAAAATCAATGTACAAGTATGCTACAATGGCTAGGAAGGTAAAGCTGACTTGTTCCAAGATATAAGACTGTTTTGTTTAATTACTACTTTCTGATAGTATTGTACTTCTCTTCTTATTCTGTACCATCTCCCTGTTAAGTCTGGTTTCATAATTAGGTTGCTGCCTATATTCTTATATGTTCAGATTAAAGCTCTCATGTAGTTTAGCATCATTCTTGACCTTTTAAATGACCTCTTTTAACAATTTGGCAGTGAATGAGTAAACAAGAATGAGTTTACTGTGCTGCTTTCCTTGCACTTAGCTTCATCTGATGCACTGTGGCGTAGTCAAGAAGGCCAATTATTTTTGAAATCATGCTAATTAGTAAAAAGGCCATGCCCTCATGGCTAGTGAGCTGAGTCAGGTATTGTTCCTCATCTCCCTCATCACTTTGTGCACTGCCCTCTTGCTAGAGATGCGAGATATGTATCGTGAATACTGGACTAAACATTTTCCTGGTAGGGTTACACTGAGGTCATTGGGGTGGTAATCATGTTTCCAGATGACAAAGATACTTGTGTCCAAAGAAGGGCAACAAACCTGATGAAGGATGTAAAGAACAAGTTTTATGAGGAGCAGGTGAGGATGCTGAGGTTGATTAGCCTGGAGAAAAGGAAGCTCAGGGGAGATCTTCTTGCTCTCTACAACTATCTGGAAAGAGGTTGTAGTGAGGTGAGAGTCTGTCTCTTCTGCCAAGCAACAAGTGATAGAACAAGAGGAAATGGCCTCGAGTTATGCCACAGGAAGTTTAGATCGGACATCAGGAACAATTTCTTCACTGAAATGGTTGACAAGCACTGGAAACAGGCTGCCCAGGGAGTGATTGAGTCACCATTCTTGGAGCGATTTAAAGGATGTGTAGATCTGGTGCTTAGTGACATGGTTTAGTAGTGACTTGGCAGTGTTGGGATAACAGTTGGACTCTATGATCTAAAGGGTCTTTTCTAACCTAAATGATTCTATGAATAAAATTGAGCATAGGTTCTGGACAACAGCGACATTAAAAATAGAAGCATGTCAGTGGGTAATGACACAGCCATTTAGCTAGCTAACCAAAGGTCTAGAACTCCTGTAGAAACTAGGTATATCAGACCCTTGTCATTCAAGAAAAACTGTTGAAGCAACAAGTGGGAATTTTGAAATGGGACATTGTGGTCCTTGAATAGAAGTATTTTCATTTGGAAAATGTACAACTCCAATGCTTCACCAGTTTCTAAGCTCTATAGACATCTCAATGCTGAAGTCATTTCTGCAGTCATCTCTCATTTAGATCAGGTTAAGGTTAGCATGTTTGTGATAGAAATCTCACTGAAAATGAATTGCCAGTTTTTATCTTCCACTATATGTAGGAGAGTCACCAGGGAGAATTTGCAAGGTTCAAATTAGGTAGCTGTAACATTTCAAGAGCACAAGTCTTTCAAATATATTGGAGATAAAGCTAGTTTCTTTCTGACATATTTGCAAATAATTAATTAAGCGAAGCAGCTTTCAAAGGAAGGTTCTGTTTGACCTTTCTACAATGCTGGCTTACATATCCCAGTAGAGAATATGCCCTCTGTGGGTAAACTGCCCACAGCAGCATCCTTCTCTTTGTGTGATACACAGTAAATCAAAGCAGCACAACCCTAGTGTGAAGGCAAAACTGCTGAGTTCCAGAGACAGTTCTATGATTTCTTTGTCATCTTAGGTGGGATAACATGAGCTATAAGGGTAACAGAAAACCTAGTCTAGGCTGAGGTAGTCTGAAATTTTGCCCATCTTTTCTCCTTCCAATAAAAGATACCCAAGGGTACATGTGTGTGTAGGCAAAATCAGTTGAGGTAGGCCTCGCCCATTTCCTTTCGTATCATAGAAGGGTCTTTCACAAGAAGGAAAATATCTGCAGTTGCACAAAGGCAGTGTGTCCTTTGTTGCCACTGTTAAGGACTACTGCCATCTACGGAAGTTGTTATGGATAATGTGAATTTATTAATGAAAAATGTTTTTTCGGTCTGTCTAGAATAACATAACCTACACAGCTGCTACAAGTTTTAACTCAGCTTAATTTGTCACCATTATCTCTTTTATTGTTTTGTAAAACTCAAATGCTTTTCTCAGCAATGTGATAAGTGGTTAGTCATAACTTACATATTCTGCCCCATGCACTGGTGTGACATGTCTGTACATAGATTGGTTACTCTAGACTGTCTGTAGGTATAGCCTGTCTTTACTGAGTGGGGTAGCTGCTCTTCAGTGCTCTGAAGAAAATACATGGATCAGTTCTGTCCTCATTGCCTTTTGTGTAAGGTCTTGGTTACCTTGTATTCTGTATTACTTATTCTAGTTTTGTGTCACTGTGTTTTAAGGAGTTGTCTTGCGTATGTGTCATTTTAAACAAAAAATGCTACTAGAGTAATGGATTTGCCGCTGTAACAACTTTTTTTAAATGTTACTGCTTAATATCATTTTCCTCCTACTTCATCATTTCCATTTTGTTCACATGTTAAATACCGTTTTGAAGGTCTCTTGAAAGTGTTATCCTTCTAATGTAAAGATAGTTTGTTCCCAGCATCCATGACTATTCCAGTCTATGAAAGTGAGGTGATGGAAAGTCCGTTTTTATTAGATGGAATAAAATGATTTTTGTTTGCTTTCATTATTTAGAGATACGGTTGCCATAGCAGTTGCAGAGAGATTGGACAAGTGTAATCCACTGAACTCACTTTCCAGGGACATGTCATTTCAGATGTTGATGACTTGTGACACTGCTGCCTAGGTCAGTCTGTCAGCAGTTCTGATATGAGTTCTGATGTGTTGTCGGCTTGTGACTTCTGAACCTGGGAACTGTTTTGTCATGGAAGTAAATAACAGTAAGGGAACTTTGGAGACAGGATGCTACATCACTTCCTCCATTTAGAAAGTTCCATCTTGCTCAGACTCTGCATTGCATGATTCTGCACTTTGTTACTCCTTTCTCAAAATGCCTGTGTAGCTTTCTTGAGACAGTGTATTTGTCGTTATTGCTTCCTGCCTTAAGCAACTTAATGTGTGCTGTCAAATAGCTTCATGATTCTTCTTGGGAGGTAGTAGTTTATAAGATTCTTGTATCTCTTTTTGACTAGATGGGCTTACTCAAAATATGTTAGTCAGCCTGGAGAAGGGACCAGTGAAGAGGCTTACCTTTCTGCAGCTAACTGGATGCTTAAACTAGCATGGACTCCTTCCTCATGTTTTCTTCCTGCCCACATGCTTGTCCTGGACAGATGACTCCTACCCTTTCCAGCAGTCAGTCATTATGGAAGGAAGGAAGAAGAGGGAGACAAAGATGGTCTTCTCTTCTTTTAGTCCCCTGTGTGATTAAGAAAAATCTATGACAGTCTAGCCTCAAGACCATATTGTTTGTCAAGTGCTCAGAGATGCATCAAAGTTCTACAGCAGGCAAATCCAGCTTGTAAGCCCAGTTTCCTGTTGTTTAAAGGAATTCCCACATTTATATGTGTTTTAAATACCATTAAAGGCCCCAGAAAGAAACAGGAAGCCAGATTGTTTGCTGGGTCAGTCCTATTCCTTGTTCTAGACTGCTCCCAAGTTGAAGTTCAATGACCTAGAAGTTAGATTGCTCACAATCTCTCATCATTCCAGCTCCAACATGCAATTCAAATTTTGTGGTGTATATTATACCTTGATGCAGCAGTCAGGAGTTGAAGCAGATGCTTCTTAGGACATGCTGAAATGTAAATGAACAGGAGTACTGGGGGGGGATCGAAGTTCTTGCCTCTTTAAATTTTTATTATTTCCCATCCAAGCTTACTGTTTTTGTTTAATCTTGCCATTCCTTTTCTTCTTCATTGTGTGCTCTTGTTCTTAGGGATATGCAAACTTTATTAGTCAGCTTAGCTTTCAAGCTCTGTGCGCTTTTGTGTTTGAGAATTGGGAATCAGGTACTTTTACAGTTAGCCTAAGGGGAGAGCTGGGCAGGAGGAGCCTTTATGAATAATCAGCGCTGACATCTCCAACGTTGTTCCTTCATTATAAATATTGTTAAAGGAGCTGTGACCACCATGGGCTCAAACAGAACAGAGCATGGAGGGGAAGAAAAAGACAGCCTTTGATATCTGCTCTTTACTAGTTATCACTCCACTGATGACACTGGCATTGACAGGTCTCTTAGATTTGGCTGCCTTTTTTTTGGAAAGTTTTTCCTCTATTAGCATAATTATTCTGTCTGTTGAAGGCTGAGTTCATTGTACAAATTGTAAAGGCCGGGAACACTAGCTAACGTTGGTGCTTGTAAATTTTCTTAAATGTTGTATGCCTAATAGATGGGTAGAGCATTCTGATTGCATCAACTGGTTTTGGCTTTACTGAATACCCCTACCATTAATGAATCATGTGCTTTCTGTGAAATATGTAATCTAAATGATTGTTTTGCTTCCCTCTTGCAAATACACATTTTTTCCCTGCTATGGAAGTGTGCAATGCTATTTAAATAGAACCTTGCTTTAAGCTTTATTCTCTGTCTTTTTAATTTAATTGTGTAGGAAAACAGTTGCTCAAGACTGGACTTTTTGAGTGTTTTTCCTCTTTTAGGAAACTAAAATATATTTTTACTATCACAATTAAACTCTCTACTGTATTAAATATTACTGGGAGGGAAAATTCTGTTTAATGGGATGATTAGTTCTCCAAAGGGTTAGCACAGCTTCATGGGACATGTAGCATAAATTTTCTGTTCATAAAATACTTTGAAGTGTTGATGAGTATAAAACCAAAAAATACAATCAGATTATATAATCAGACTGATCTTGCTTTTGGAATACAATACAAAGTGTTTGCTAGTGTGAGCATAGTAATTGCTTTATCAGATTCTTTCACTCTGGCACATGTATTTTCCTTTCTTAAATCATAGACAGATGGAATGCTTGCTGTAGTATTTGAAGCACTCTGGGCACGTATGCAGAAAAGTTTTCCTGCTCTACTCACAGATCCTCATCTGGTCTGTGTGTCGTCTTGGAAAAATGTCTGAAAAATTACTTCCACAGATGAACTGAGAATTTTGCTCTGTGCTCAGCACTGCTGGCAGAACATGAGCAGAGGAGCTAGAGAATGCTGAGAAGAGACTGTGTTTTTCAACTGAGCTGGGGAGGAGGTGAGAGGTAATAAGAGATGCTGAGATGGCCTCAAACACTTTTTAAATCAGAATGCCCTTCCAGAGAGCAATATATGTATCTTGAGGGGTGGGAGGGGATGGAAAGAAAGTACACCACCTCCTAGTCAAATATCTCATCAGTATGTCAATGTGACAATTAAAAATGGTGGTGAACAGTTCATAATCTGTAGCATGGGGTTTATAGGCTAGTTGGAGTCCATGGATTTCTATCTAAATAGGCTCAAATGGTAACCAAGTGAATCAAGTCTATCATGAGAAAGCCTAAATCCGCTTTATAAGGATCTGTTCTTATTCTGGAAAATACTTTGGCATCTGCATATTGGCAAAGAACATGTGTGCCCTTTACTTGTACACAAATTACTTTGCTCTGCATCCTGATTGAGCATTTTCTAATCTCCTGGGGAAAATCCTTAGTCCTGGTCACAGGGGTGATGGGATGTTACACACTACTTTCTTGGGATAAAGTTTGCTGGCATCCTTCTGCAGAACTGGGGGTTTTTCTACCTTCAGAGTTTTTATAGCACCTTTTTTTTTTTCAGTCAGCAGCTGAAATGAACAAAGAATACTGAGTTTAAACCAAATTATACAAGATGTATGTTAGATATTACAGTGAGAGCATGTGTGACAACATATGGAAAAGCAATGGTCTAAGTAGGCTGGAGAAGAACAGTTGCTGGAGAATACTAAGAGTAGCCTGGGTAGCAATCTGTTATCACTAATTATAACAGACCTATACCTCTTTCTGTGACATGGGGAACAGATAAGGCAGCTCTGCAAACCTCTCCCATCTGAAAGTAACATGAAATGGCATAGAGCCTTCACTGGATCTCTGCAGCAGTTCCATGTGCTTGCATTTCTATAGTCTTTAACCATACTCTTGGAAACGACTGAAGAGAGCTCACTATTTATTAATGACCACACAAACACATTCTGGGGTAAATGGGTACAGCTCCATTAAAGTATTGCACCCCACATTTTCATGTCAAATAAGATTTTGGACCCTAAGCACTGAAATAGTTAGTGTAGTGTGCAATTTTGTAAGTGTCATTGAACAAGTCTGACCATGAGGAGTGCAAATTTAATTACATTTTCTTTCTAAGACACTTGGTACCTACTGAAAAATATTTTCCTATTCAGGAAAATGGAACATCAGTTTGGGCTTTTGTTTGCATGTCACTGAGATATTAAGTGTGATGAGATCCTATAACTCTATTCAAACTATATATTCTATGACTGTACAAGTTAGATGGGATGAATTTTCTTTTATCCTTGTCTTGCAATACAATATAGAGCCAAACTCTTGTGACACAACTTATGTTGGCTTTCTAATGATGAGAATGTTAAGAGAAAATATCACAGGGAGCAAAACTCTGACAAGCAAATTTACTAAAGAAAACTGGAGAATCTCATAGTTGTGTGTGGACCATATATATACAGATGGATTGCTCTCAGAATGGTGTGCGTGCAATTTCAGCAGTATTACTGACCTTGTTGTGTTTTGAAATACTATCCAAAATCCAAATATTACACTTCACATTTTTGTTTCAATTTTTCTTTAGCCTTTGCCCTGCTACAAGCAATCTGATGTTCAGTAACTCTTTGTAGCTCTTTCATTTGTTCTTACTGATGTTGGATTCTGTCCTGCAGAATCATGCAAGAAAGCACTGTATTTTACTGATTTGGAGGCATCTAGTACATTCTTAATGCAGTACACATGGTAGAAAGTATTATGCATGTTTTCATTCTCTTTATTAACTTTTTATGGGTAGGTGCTTTTGAATTGATCAGTAGCTCTGATTTATGATACTCTGTGGGAAGAACTAGTATGCATTTGCTTTTAATAAAAAATATTCTGTTAGGTAAATACAATTACTTTACTGCATTATGAACAATTTTAATACATACTCTTTGTTGCTCTCAAATGGGGAAAAATCAAAATTGTGGTGCTGCATACAGAGGAGTAGTGAGAGTCTTACAAAGAGACAGGTATTTGCTTTTCTTCTAGTAACTCAGTGAAGGTGGCAGGACCCAGTTTAGATTGGTTTAAAGCTTGTTAGACAGTTTTCACTTTCTGGAGGTCCCGAGTTTTTGCTTGAAAGCAAGTAAAAAAACATGGATGAGAAGCAGCTGGAAGTGGAATTTTATTTAGTTAGGGTGTTGGGTTTTTTTAATTTTTATCAAGATTCTGAATGTGACTGTTGTCTTTTTTTTCTCTTGGTGTGGTTGGAGGAGATGCAAAACCCACTGACAGCTCGACAATTCTTTTTGTATGAGAAAACAATTATAGAGGTGGGATGTTAAAGATACTTTAATAGCTCTTGTGTCATTATTCCTATCCTCTATATTCTAAGTTTTAGATAGCCTCCCTCCTGAATTCTACAATTAGTTTTTGTTTATGAGACCAAGTGGTTGGATACTTTCATAATTTCTTTTCTTATTGTCTGATAGTAAATGGATGTAAATGTAGGAGCTTGAATTCACTAAAAGATATCTGGAGTTATCTGGAGTTTTAGGTTTTATTTTGAGCATTTTGAAGCAAAAGTACATGCAAGGTAATGTTCCAGGACATTTTAGGTTTTGAAGTGCTAGGTTATATTATGCTCTTTACAGCAAAAGTCCCTGGTATGATTTATGAGGGACTTATGCATTGAATTTTCACCTATGTTTGCCTGTTCATTAATTAGTATGCTTGCAGCCATGGATCTTAGGAGACTAATATCATGTTAAATGGGTAAATGGGAAATTCTTTCCCCTGCTCCAGAATTTTAAAAATACTACCATTACTTTATGAACTGAGATTTCTGGCTTGCACTTTCTAATGTCAGTATATTATCTGCTGTGCTAAGGAGTCTATGAAAACAGTGTCAAATATAGGTGTTTTGCCTTACTGTCTGGTTTTCTTTCTTGGCTTTAAGAGGTTTGATTTATCCTAATTTATAAAACAGGGAGCTGTGACTAAGGGACTGGTTATATCATAGCTTGATAAACCTTTGTAAAGCAACGTGCTGTTGCGAGTAATAGCCTCCATTCATTATTAGCCCAGTTGATTTTCATTTACACTTGGCTCTAACAATTAGCTTGAGCAGGTGTGAAGGTGATGGAGGGCCAGGGACGAACAGAGGTCAGCCACTGCTCTGTGTGATAAATTAACCATTATTATCTGCAGTGAAAGTGGCTCTTTACGCTTGTCAGCAGCAAACAAAGGGGCAACATATCTCACATAAAGTGGAATCAGGGCCACTACTGCAAATGTGATGTCTGTAATTTTGTCTGGTAAATAAAGGCAAATCCTTTTGAAGTGTCACACCTGTGTGTTTCCCTTCAAGGAGGTAAATCTATCCTGTCTTAGATATATGTGTATATATATAAACTTATGAATATTGAGTCTCAAAGCTGTATAAGGGGCATTTTCTATTAATGCAGTCTAATCTGCATTAGAAACTAACCAGAAAACTATTAGTTAAGGATTTGAAGGATAGAGATTTTCAGCAGACTGCAATAAGGAAAATATTTGAGACTACTGATTTTTAAATTCCCGTGTTACTACCTTAAAAGCACCCATGATTTGTCTGTATTGCACTGGCTTTCCGGTAACATTTATCTGTGTTTATCCTTCAAATGAACAGTAAGCTTCCCCAAAACTAAAAGATGCCCTCTCCTAAAGTGTGTGAAATTTGCAAGTGGATTACATGTAGTTCATCTCCCAACCCTGCTATAGGATGCTGATGTGTTGCAGAATCAACAGTTCTGCAAGTGTAGTACTGCTGCTGTACTATTACTATTTGGTCAGTTGAACTGCCAATCTGTTACAGTGGATGTGAATGCTCAAATTGTCTGTTCTACCCAACTCCCCTCTGCCCCCCTCATTTGTTCTGTTCTTAGAAGGAAAGGTCTCACAGGATGAATGCCTGAAGCTATGTTTTCATTCTTTGACTAGCAAAATAGTCCAGCAATTTACAATGTTTAAAAAGTGTGTGAACTCCCTCCACACACGGGGAGTCTGTTTTACAAATCAACAGGAAGAATATATGGATTTTTGTTACATCAGGTTGTAACCACTGTAGTCTCTATAAAGAATTTTCAAAGGAACTCAAGGCTTTGTTTCAGTCTTAGCTTTGATTATTTGTGATGGGAGCAAACATTTCCTTGTTTAGTTTGGTGGACAAAAGAGTTGTACCACAGCACTCCTCTTAGTATTTTGTAGTCGTTGCTCACAGTATCTGCATTGTTAGCTCAAGCACCGGACCATAAGCTTGATCCCAGTGGACCATATTGTTTAGGCTTGAAGTGGCATTTAATTTGTTATTGAGACTCTTTTGTTTATGTCTAGAGTGATAGTAGGTTTTCTTGAAAAGCCTTTGTTTCCAAACATGGAATACTTGCATGACTCATTTGCAGAATATGTTTATTTACCGCAGCACCACTGACTTGGAATCCAAGTACTCTAGCTGACCTAGCAGTCAAATGTCCAATTGAACTAATCATCTTTTTTTTTGCCAGAAAGTTAAGGAATTCATAACCAATTGTACAGAAAATTGAACTGAAATCAACAAAAATATACTGGGGCACAAGCAGGAAGTTCTGAGGAGCACCTAAGGCGACTGTGGCTATTTAGTTTGAAGAAAAGGAGGCTGAGGGGAGGCCATATAGCTCTCCACAGCTACCTGAAAGGAGGTTGTAGAGAGGTGTGTGCCAGACTCTTCTCCCAAGTAACAAGTGACAGGACAAGAGGAAATTGTGAGGACAATGCACCAGGGGTAGCTTACATTGGACGTTAGGGACAATTTTTTTACTGAAAGGGTTGTCAAGCCCCAGAACATGCTGCCCAGGGCAGTGGTTTGAAACACCATCCCTGGCCATGTTTAAAAGTCATGTAGATATGGTGCTTAGGGACACGATTTAGCAACAGGGTTAATGGTTGGAATCCGTGACCTTGAAGGTCTTTTCCAGTCTAGGTGATTCTATGATTGTGTCATTAACCTTCCATTGTACTTTTTTGGGAGGGACCTCTGAAAGCTGCCTTTGCTGCCTGCTGTCTGTGGTATGGAATCTGCAGAGATGCCTCCTCTAGTACTGTAAGGCTTTTCAAATGGCAATGGTTTCTTTTTGCTATGGTTTTTACTATGTATGTGATAATTGCTTGTAAGCCTTCCCTCGGTAGGGATGTCTACATAACCCTCAGAATGCTGGTCTAACTTTCTCATAGCAATCAGTTGTCTGTCTACTGCCATGCTGAAGTTACATTGCTGAGTGAAGGGTAATGCTTGCTCTGTAGGAAGCAGAATGCTGTCTGTTTAGAGCTGCTGCTTACCAGTGTATGAGCAAATGGGGGCAAGGGGGGAAAAAAAAAAAGGGACGGACATTTGGTTGTTTTTAAGAAAGTGATGTATTTATAATAAAAAGCTAAACTCTTGCAACTAAGTGGCAGTAGCTTAGCATTGAATAAGAGTCTTTTTAGAAATAAAGTATACGTTTAATCATTTGATTTATCAAAAGAGAGGGTTGAACTCATGGGAATAAATATAATACACATGGGTTTAATTACCATGAATGGGTAGGCAAAAACAAAGTATGCAAAAGAGTACTTTTACTCTTCACATATGTGTGTATATACATATATAATTAGATCTGGGCAGAAAATGTATTTTTTCCTGCCACCCACACTTTCCTTGTTTTTTTTAATCAAAATAAATATTTTGATAGAAAAGCGTGCACCAACTCTACCATATATAGCAATTTTCTTGTCATAGACAAAGATTAAAAAAAATTAAATCTTTGAAGTTAAATTCAAAGCAAAAAAAAATAATCATTTTACTCATAAGAAAAAACATAATGCTCTAATTAGGAAGGGCATAGAAAGAAACCCAAACATTTACTGCATCTGTATGGCAGAAATAAACATAGTTTAGACACATACATCTCTTGAATTTCACTTGACGTATTATAGCACATCTTCAACACACAGGCATTAGTGAGATACAAAGATACTTTTTAGTAATTCTCCCATTAATGCATTCTAAATCAGTGTCAGGATGGGCAATACTTTTGGAAGCCAGAAAATAGTTGTCCCGTCTGTTATGTATTCCATAAAAGGCAATGTTTTGGTTTGTTTTTCATTTGAGAAACTCATGAAGATTAAATAAATTCTCTTTTTTTTTTGTCCAAGATGTATATGAACAGGAATGATGCTGCACAAATTGGGGAAGTTAACAAATGTACTTTCCAATTTCCCTGTAAATGGAAACAAATAAAGTGGGATGTAGTAGGAAGTTAGATGTGTTTGTTCTCTCGAGAGGATGTTCAGATAACGAAATGTACTTGTCTCTTTGATCTGTATTTATTAGGACCATTTTTTTTTCAGTTAACACACACAGGTTCAATGAATTAAAATGTCCTGCTAAGGCTGAAGATTTATCCTCTTCCCAATAACTTTGCACAGGGAAGCATTAGTTTAGGAAGTTTATGATTTGGAGAAGATATATAAGTTAGACTGGGCATGATGCCAACTCTGGTCTGCGGCAGATTCATCACAAGATGAGAAGGTAAAGAGTACAGATTGCTAATGCTCAGTGATGTGCAGACATCTAGAAGTTCAGCTCAGGTACCATTCCTGTAGCTTGAAGACATTTCTAAATCTCTTTACTTGTGTCCTAGTCAGATCATCTTGTGGTGTGCATTGTTGGTTTTTTTTTTCTCCTACTGAGGAAAAGTAAGAAGTACAAAAAAATTACTTAGTCTAGTTGACATCACAGGACAAACATTTTCTTCTAAAACATAACCTGGAGTACATTTCCATAGGAACAAACTTGTCTGCACTTCAAGCTGTAGGTGTGAAGTAGGCAACTGTATATACTTTCCTGGAGGAGGCAGACATTGATGATGAGTTCATTCATCTCTCTAATATTCAGAATCAGTCTTTAGGTCTGTGGGCTTTTAGCACATTCTCTCTAATCAATTAAAAGAACAACAACAACAGAAATATTATTTATTTATTTTTTTAGCATCACCAAAACCTTTATATACTTGTTTGGAGTAGGTGAAACTTGATCTCCTAAGTGTAAATTAACATACATACAAGTCTTATGTTGATAGCTTGCCTAAAGGCAGGGGTGCAGATACACAATAACAGTCACTGAAGCATCCCAAAATTTTTGCTGGATGGTTCCCAGAGTTGACCAGGTGTGTTTTGTGGTTTGGTTTCGATTTGTTTTTTTAATGGATGTGATTTAAGATGACAAAAGTTTGAGTTATTTTCTATGAAGTTTATGTAGTGCATGAACAATGTTGAAAGCTACTATATGCTGTTGAGAAGCAAGTTGTATTTGCTTCATTAAAAAAAAAAAAAAGGGCTCCTCCTTTCCCCTCAGACCTTGAATGAACTAATTATGTAATGCTGGTGTAAAGTAATATTTTTGACCGTTGGCATTTTAAACTGGCTCAAAAAGGTGCCGTGTGTTCTTTCTGCAGCACTAGAGAATGAGAGTGCAAAAGCACAAATGCTGTCGGTGAAAGCCAGCCTCCTCTGAAGATGGTGCAGGTTCTGCCTTAGAAAGTATAAAGATTAAATTTTACCTTGTTTTGAAACATAAACAAGAAAAGGAATTGCATAAGCACATTGATAGTTTTAGTTATTCTGTTAAAGAAATGATGCAGCATTTAAAATACTCAGAGGCTTTATTGCTCTGAGGAGAGCAAATTTAAATTTTTCTGAATTTATCGGATTTGATAATTATCATATGTGTCAAATTTATAATTAGTTACTTTGTGTGGTTTGAGGTTTTTTCCTTCTTTTTCCCTATTTATGTAAGTTTTGAGTTAATAATGTCTGCTTTCACTAATTTATTAAGGCAAATGGGTAGCTTTAACTACATGAACAGCATCAGCTGGTGATTACCTGCATCTTTCAAGTGAGCCACACGCTGAAATTCCACAGTGAATTGCACCATTGCAGTGATGTAAAGGAAAACTCTTGGTTTCCTTTTCTTTGAGTATCTAAATATTCTAGTTCAAGGCCTGCTGCTTAAAATTTTTTAGCACTTGTTCTTAAAGATGCAAACTGCTTTTAAATTGCTTCAGTGGTTTATGCACTCACTGATTATATATAGCTCATAATACATTTATATTTATACACCGTAAATTGTTATATATGCTCTTTGTATGAACTATGCATAGTTTTACTGATGCTTTTAGGCCAAACTGAGGTTGCAAAGCTGAGTCTCTGAAAGCTTATTTTTAAAGTGATTTTTTTCATTTTTCTCACTTAAGCAAAATTCTATCACTGCAAAGTAAAAATTCTATTGCTGTAAAGTAATTGTATGAGTGAGTGCCCCTGTTTAAGTGAACAGTTTATGGTTACTATATTAAAGCGAACATTTCAACTTGGCTAACACAACCACTGAATAAACACATATTGATATTATAGAACAAAATAATATATTAGTGCATTGCTCATTTGTGCTCTGATAGTCACCCTGATAATATTAGTCATGCGGCGAGTGACAAACACAATTACACTCGAGTGCTAATAGAGTGGAAGGGCAAAACTGCCTGACCTCGGCATCTTGGGTCGATTTAAATGTTTGATGTCTCATTGAATTAGTATCACAGTGTGAAAGACAAAGCTCAAACTAATGGAAATGAGCCTGGACATGCAATACTGCTGATTGGGCTGACATAATTAGAATAATATTCTTCACGCAGCTAATAACAAGCAGAAGAAATAAATAACCAAGAGATAACTTAATGACTGCATGCTAAAATGCTTCTTTGAATATGCTAAGGTTAGCATTTTCTGTTTACTTATGGAGCACTGGGGGAATTTTTTTCACTGTGTAATCATTAGCTGTGGTGATCAGCTCCATACTGGTCACTAAGGCCATATGAAACTATGCAGGTTGACCTAACTTTTCCCCCCCTCAACATCATTATTTAACCCCCGGGGCATTGTTACAAATATATGCTTCTCTAGAAGACCTGCCCAATCCCTCACAAAAAAGGAGAAGAAGGAAGAAAAAAAAAAAAGCTGATACATGATGGAGTCATAAATATATAGCCTTGTATTTTCTTATATTCATGCTCCTGAACTCTGAGGTACAGGGACATAAAGTGTTAAGTAAGTGTGCAGGGTATCTGAAGAATGTATGTTTCTGTGGGCATGAAGTGGGATTTTTATATGTTTGATACCAAATACAGGATAAATTTCTTACACTGCTTTTTACAGTAGCTTAGCTTAAATTTTATCTTTGTCAGTCTGTTGTGTACTTCCTCAGCTTGAGGTGAAGTGGTGTACACAGACTTAGAAAAGACACAGGTGAAACGGGAAGATGCTGAAAACCAGCTGGCATTGCTCATTGGTTCAATTTAGACCTCATTCTTCATCAGTTGGTTTTGATAATGATAGATGCCCCAGCAATCCAATCCAATAAAACGCATTTTCTTAACTTTAGGTGGACAAGTTTTTGCCATCAGTGGAACTAGTAACCTGCTCAACCATAAGCATGTACTTTCAGGATTTTATAGGAGATAGAGCTGTGATTCTTAACCAGGACCTAGTGAAAACAAAGCTAGAGGAGATTTCTGCCTAAGTGTCAAGGAGCGTGAATCTGAGACCAGATAAGAAAAATCATTTGGTGGACTGAGTTGATGAAAAGCTTTTTTTTTTTCTTTGCCTTCCTACTTAAAAAAGCTCACAACTTCAAGATTTTACTTATGTCAATAATTGCTTGGACTGAAAAATAAGAAAGTAACAGCTTCCTAGAGAGACTGAGGATTATTTTCCTCTAAAATCAGTGATGTGTCTTTGGCAGGTATCAGCAAACAGAATCCTTTTAACTTTAAGCTTAATACAATAACTTTGTCTTAGTACTTGCAAAGAGATGTCTTTTGGGCCAAGTCTTCAAAGAAGCAGATTCTCATCAGGTTTCAGTCAAGACAGGAAGATTTGTAGAGCCTTTGAAAGCTGGTGCAGGAAAATTCCATTTCTTAATGCAAGATCTGTCAGTGAACTTCACTTCTGAAGCTATGGTCTCATTCACAAGAGGGTATCACTGCAGCAAGAAATTGCTAATAAGCTCTGATTCATTTAAATTGTGCTTTTTAGGTGTTTTAAAACTGGAAAGTTTTAGTTATCACTAAGACAATGTACATGTGGGGCAGGGTTATGCCCTGTCGGCCCATAAATTTCTGTAAAGACAAGCCTTCTAGCATGACTGCACTGAAGTGGGGCCATAATCTTTCTTAAATGAGTAAGATGTTGCATGTTGTAAACTTGCAGGTGGAAGAGTCCCAAAAGAGTATTTTAGCTTTGACCAGTGTGAGGCAGTGAAATGCTGTTCAGCTGTTATGTTCATAAGCTCACCTACATCTGTTACTTCTTTTCAAATAATAATAATAAAAAGAAGGCCCAGCATTTTCAGCACATCACATTATTTCACTTCATTAAGGGTTAAGGGTTTTATGTCAGTCTATTACCAATTTGGACTGAGGTAGCACTGCTGAGACAGCATATCAAGGGGTAGTACGGAGGTGGGTGTCTCCACTGCTCGCAGCACATTTGCCCTCAGTACTGTGGGGGTCTGTTCAAATGGGGGCTTAAGGAAAGGGCAATGTCATTAGTAAGTACAGATTGGCATGCAGGTAGTAAGAAATAAATAACTGATTCCGTATCCCAGATTTATGAATCTCAGAGTAAGTGACCCAAAATGACCCACCCATTCCTTGTGATTATGACATTACCTGTGGGTCACTCTTCTTCCTCAATCCTTCTCTTTTGCCAAGAATCCTAAATATGTAAGATTAACTATGGGATGACAGGTTGACTTATGGGGTAGTTTCTTGCTCTGTTAAGGTCATCTGAATTTATGCTGCTGAGACACTACAACCTCTCCATTTAATCCCTTTAGATAAACTTCCAGAGCTTCTGTGCAAAATGACTACTTTAAAATAGGAGACAGAGGTAACAGTGGCCACTAAAAAGAAAAGGTGGATATACAGAGGACAGATCCTCTTGTTTTTGTATGGAGCTTTCTTTAAGTAAATCCTTTGTCCCTTGCTCAGCCTAAATACATGGTTTTGGTAATTTAGTTGAACATTTTGAAAAGTTAAAGTCTGATGTCGCTAAGTACTTACTGCAGTAAAGCTGATAGTAGCTTGAGTGATTCTGGTAGCTGAGCCTAACATAACAGGAATTCCCCCTCTCCTCGACTGGTTTCAAAGCTAAACATATTAACTCGTGGAAGTTTCTTAGGGTTAACTAATGGGGGAAGCGTGTTTCATCATTCATGTGATGCTTTTTCTGTGTTCATCATGCTGATGATACTATTTTTTTGGTGGCCAGTATATTTAAGTGGTTCTGTTAGTATGGCTATATTCTTAGCTAGATAAAGTACCAGCAAAGACTGTTGCCTCTTACTTAGCTTTGGTTCCCAATTACAATTTTGTTGATGTTACGGCTCAGCATAACTTGCACATCATTTAGTTTATTAGAGCTGTCTATTATTATTTTTTTTTAATATAATTCTGTTTCTAAAAGAATTGGGGAATAAAACTGTTAAAAATGGTAGTGGTTCTGATTTTTCTGCCGCTCCTAATATAGTTAATGTTCTGGTGAGGTTTGTATTCTGGTCATTCTTTGTCTTGGTGAACCAACTACTGGTTGGGGCTTTTTTCTTTAAAAAAACCTGCCTCAGACAATGACAGAAAGATACCAGCTGTTGTAAAGGTATCATAAAGATGAATGAGAAGTAGGTTATTAGCAGTTTTAGGCTGAACATTGGATTTCATCAGAATCGATCAGCTCAGAATAATGGATCCTAATTCTTCTGTATGTCCTTCTGCAACTTGTACCTTTTGATATATCAGCCCCTGAACTATGTGTTAGGTATGCAAGAAAGATCTTCTTGATAGATTTCTTAATCGTATCTTCCATTTTTCCTTCATGCTCTGATTGCCTGGAAAATTTTGTTTAGCTTTATTCTAAGTAAGAATTTAAATTTAGAGACCAGCTATGGGCTTAGTTAAAAGTTTTCTTCAGAAGCATTTTTTTAACAAGTTCAACTTAATTGCTTAAAGGTAAAATGGCTCTGTGGCACCCACTAGTGTGTCATTATCCAATGCTTTGTATGCTGAAGGATCAATTTTATATAATGGAAAAAGGATAGAAAATACCACTCTACTTATTTCTCTTCTGATTCAAAACCAGTCAGCTTTTTCTGTGTTCAAATTTTCGACAACATTCTTGTCCTGTGATCTTAAAAGATCTGAATCAAGGCTATCAAGGTAAGCTAAAATATTCTGATTAAATTTACAGTCTTGAATTTGAACTAGTTCCCAGTAAGCACATGTGCATATCCATTGGTCCGTTATTAAGGAACAACAACAACAATAAAGGAAGGGTGTTTTTCAGTAATTCTTGGTACTTGTAGATGAGTTAATGTCCTGAACTAGGGCGTCTTTTTCCTTCCAAAATTTGTTAGTTGGATATTGTTATATTCTATTCTCTTCTGAACTTTGGTTTGTTTTTTTTTTTTTTTCCTCTGGTGGCCTTAGTTTTCAAGATACCTTGTGACAGTCAGTTCCACAGACTAGTACTGCATGTTTTCTTTAATGAAAGATTATTGCTTCACACACTATACTATGCATCCATTTTGAACAGCAAACCCAAATACTGTCAGGATGTGTATCGGTGGTGTTGTTTACTAATAACATTCAAGCTGACCTTTGAGGTAGTGCACTTTGGGTGTTCTTATGCAAAACATTGACAGCTTTCTGGAACACAGAACTCTAGTCTTTGCAGTTCATTCAGAAAAGACAAAAACTTGAATAATAATTTGAAATAAAGTCCTTTGTGTGTGCAATTCTCCTGGTACAAACCCTTCACTAGCAAGGAATGTGCAGAAAGTAGTGGTATTCTGGTACTAGTTGAAGAAAAACAGCCTTCAGCAATCTGGGCTAATAAGAATGAAGAATACTTGCAGACAAAAAAAAAAGAAAGAAAAAATAAAACAAAACAACCCCCCCAAAAAACCCCAAGATTTTTGTTTTGTTTTGAGCAAATGTAGAAATATCACATGTAGCTGCAGACTTGATTTACTTTCATGCCAGTTGACAATCTGATAATTTTTACTAAGATATCCTTAAAATGCTGTTTCATGCAAAGTTCACTTTTTCCCTTGTTTAAAAAACACTACATCTTTAATTTGCAAGGCTGTGTATTAATTTGCTGAGAGCACCGTTTATTTCCCTTTCCTTCTACTTTATTTAAAGTCAGTTGTTGACAACTCTCAGGCTTGTCAAACTCTCACCGCTAATAATTGCTTAAGGATCCCTAACTTCTATAAATGTTGGTTCCAGCTAAAAACCCCATGCAATAGCTCTGTTTGAGGGAAGGCGGGGGAAAAAAGGAAAAAAGGGGTGAGGAAAAAAAGAAAAAAAACCTGAGAACTTCTTCTGATGAATTTTTGATTTTCCTTCTTAACAAAGAAATGTCTGTGATTCAAAGAAATAGCTTAAAGTGATATTATAAAATAGAATATGGAGTGCACTGTTCTGAATGACTCTTTGCTTTTAATGTGGGGCTGAAAAATTGTCAGTGCCTTTTTTGATTAGATGAGATTTTTTTTTTTTTTGTTCTTGATCTAAGAATTGAGGAGAAAAACATGCTACTTGCATTTGAATATGGTATGAGCTAGATGTAATGTGTTGAAGATAAAGCAATACCAGTACTGCCTCAAGGCGGCACCTGTATCTGTGGGTCAATGCCATTTCTCTTTAGATCGCTGCTGAGCCCCTCTCTTGGCTGCTGCTTTATTAGGCCTAATTAGGCAGGCTGTCACTTTTATTGGTGATGGAAAAGGAAGATAAGTAGATTACTTGTGTCATCTATCTCTATCCGGACGTGTCTAAAAAGTCTAAAGTGATTGCTGTGGGCCACAAATATATTTCAGAAGAGGGAGAAAAAGGAAAAAAAACCCTCAGAAATGTATTAAACCTCTAGAAATGACTTACCTTTGGCACTACTGTGTGTAATTTCAAACCCACAGAGAAAAGAGTTACAGTACATACGTAAAGTCCTTTTGTTCAGAGGGAGAAGGTTGTCTGTAATGGTTTTTGTGATACCAAAATAATAAAAAAAAAGCTGTTTTCTACTTAAAATTCTAGTAGTGGTTATATATATATATTAAAGTTAATCCAGGTTATAATAAGAGTGCAGCATCTGTGGTTGGTACAGTGGGCTATTCTGATGACAGGCTTGTTGACGTGTTCCTCTGATGGGCTTACTGTTTGGATCATCGCTCAGGGCATCTCCAGTTTATTCAGCATGTGTGTATTTTTAATGATTGTTTATAGGAATAATTAAATAAAGTATCACATTTTCTTAGAGAAGTTAATTATTGACAACTAATATTATCAACAGCCAATCAGCACTTGCAATTCTTTCTGAGACATCTTCAGTTTTGGAATATGATATTACCCAGAATGTTCTTCAATAGGAAGAGCTTATTAGCTATTGCATTGTGGTAGGACAATGAAACTACCTCTTATATGGACTCATCAAAATGAAATATGATCTTCATTTAAGGGCATTGGCAGGGTCAGATACTAATCCTTGTGAAGCTTTAAGCAAATTTTTTTTTATATTTTTAAAAATTCTTAAAGCTACCAGATTGCAACCAGGTAGGTGATAAAACGATTGTAGAAATGTAGATCTTTTCTTTTAGATCTGTGCTCTCACCTCAACTGTCAGTGCATGCATTCATGTGGGATACAAATATTGATCTTGCAAAATCTGATGGCAGCCACCTCACAAGTAGCAGCGTGTTACCATAGGCACCAACAATGAATATGCCAAAGATGTCTGAAAGAATTGGCTAGTGTCTTTGACTATTGGCTAGAAGAATAAATTTATAGGTCTTAGTAAAAGTACTTGTAGACTTAGAGTCAAACTCCATCACGTCACAAGGGCAAGAGGAAATGTTTTTCTTGGTGAGTTTTTTTGCTACAGGTAGATTAAGGAGCAGTAGGGCTGATGTTCACTAATAACAACTCGCTGACTCAGTAAGACCCTATTCAGCATTCCTTACCCAGGAACACTCCTGTAGGCTTCAGCAATATGATTTCAATAGACTTTTCTTGTGTAATAGGTGCCGTGTAAGGTCTGTAAATGATAGATTGCAACTGCTGCACCAATGGCATCTGTATTCAAGATTCTGCTTTCCACAGGCAGTCATCCATTCATTTGCTTGGAATCTTCAAAACTTATTTATCATTTAATTCAGGGTGTTCAGGGTTTATTTTCTTTGCCTTAAAGACCCTTCTTCACAGATGTTGCCTAATTGTATCCATACATATCGAGACAGCTGGAATTACAGTGTTGTGGAAATCCACCATCAGGACACAGCCCTCTGTACAAGCATTCTTGTATAAGCAGGATTTTTTGGACCCATATTATGCTAGAAAAAAAATCTAAATCTAGGACAGAAAGGCATCTAGTGCCAGCAGCTTTCAAGTAAGTTTATCTTCAAGAACTTGAAGATCATTATTAAGCTGAAGAAATGAAGAAATTTGACACTAGTACATTGTGCAACCATTTGATATTAGTCCAGGTTGGGTTTTTTTCTGCCCACTACTGTAAGCTATAACTTTTAAATAATATTTAAAAAAAAAAAAATTACCAGCTACAATGTAATTTTGCACTTCCAGTATTAACGTATCTGATTCTGTGATTTCATCACAGCATCTGAAGTTCATGGGCTTTGGTTTCATGCAGCTCAAGCTACTCTATAAAATCAGAAACTAAATCTCTCACTTGAAAGTTACAGAACAACTGTGTGCTGGCTTATGGGACAGAAAAAAAAAGACCTTTGATTTTCCTTTTTTCCCTCCTTCCTCAGAAACATGAAAACTCTCCCCATGTCTATTCTTACGCAATGTAGTACCTATAAATAACTCAGATTGTTGTATCTCTATTTAATTTAATCAGAAAAGAGGACCAAAGATGACATCTTGATTTCAAAGCTACACCTGTGAGAATATCACAGGAAAGCTGCTGTTGCACACATTTTTAAAAGTTGAAACAACTCCACAGGTTGAATATAGCTTGTTAGAGTAGGAGTATTTTCTGAATATACAGATAGCATTAGGGTTTTGGTTATACAAACAGATGTGTCAAGATCTTAATGAGAAATAGGGGATGGTGGTACTTTGATAAGAAATACAACATATAAACTTCTGTTATTAATTTTGATTTTTATTTAGCAAATGCTCTTTCTTTGCAATGCATGATGCTTGTTTCATGGATAAATCAGAATAGAAACCTTTTAGAACATTTTTATCTCTAACTTGCTTCCCAGTCAGTTAAACGCTTGTATATTGATATGACCCCAGGTTCATTTGAACATATGCTGCTGCAGAAAAGGACCAATATATAATAATCAGTGGAATAATAAATCACTAATATTTTGTGCAAACTTTTTCTTCTCTTTATTCTTGCAAGAAATACACATGAGCTTTTTGTATTCTATGTGCGTTTATCTAGGCAAGATTTACCCTATAATTATTGCAAACTTTTAAATTAATAAATGTAGCCTGGTTAGGCTCCTGTAACTTAAAAGCACTGGACTAGCTAGCTGGATCCAGTTCACTTTTAAAGGATATTCAAGATTCAAAGAGGTTCTTGATTTTAGAAGACAGCTTGCTTTTCTCTAATCATGTTTGTTCCTTCTCTTCAGGCATCAAACCAATTAGACACCAAGATGTACAGCCTAAAAAGCCAAAGTTCAGTCCACAAAATTCTTGCAGAGCTAGTTGAGATCAGTTTTAAAGACTCTCAAAATGTTTCAATTGAAAGGACCATGTTTATCCTTTTCCTCTTTCTGCATTCTTTATAAAGCTAGAGCCAAGCTCTCTGCCAGCTACTTGGGGCTTTGGTGGAATAGTTATCTTCCATATTTATTTCTGATAATTTCATTTTTGTCTTTTGATATTGATGTACCTTTTTAACTTTTATTTCAAACTGATGACAGCTGTGTTGGCAATGTAGGGATATTTGTGAGCAGAGTCAGGTGACTAAGATGATTTTACTGAATAACTGCTGATACATATCTCTGTTGATGTGGCCAGTGCACATATGTTGAAGGGGCCGAAGTAGTTAAGGAATTACCCACATTTTCTCTAGCATGTTCTTACACAGCAGTTTGACACTTTGCAAGGCCATCTGGCAAATTCCAGCGCAGGATACAATGACTAGGAGTGCCCCTAGCACCATGAAGGGGAACATCTAGTCCTAGCTGCGTTAACGTTTTTCCTTGTTTCTGTCAAATTTCTTTAGCATTAGTTTTTGCATTTAGAATGTAAGAAGTCAGTACTAAAGTGTACAGACATTGTTCTGTATTAATGACTTCTATATCCAATTAGTGAAGATCATTATTGCAGTATGTTATGACTTGCATTGCACACAAGAGACCATAAACAAGATTTCCAAGAAGCAGCTTTAGAAGTAGCTTCTCTGTATCATTCTTTGACTATATCAAGTTCCTTTGGTCTGTTGTTTTGCCATACATTTGTCACAGGGTGAAGATTTTTATCTGGGTCAGAATAGAGGGCAGGATATACCAGCTTTCTCTGCTACCTATTTAGGTTTCTTGTAGGATGAGAGTATTTCAGTTTTGTGGCTGAAATAATTCACATTTCATTGCAGGTGATAAAACCTGTTTGTTAAGCACATCTTAAGGACAGATACTGTATTTTATGGACATTTAGTAGCTGGCTACCAACAGTCTCTACTCCCTGCCTGGGGACAGCATGCAAGGTTTATTAAATATTAAGAAGCTGTTCATTACTTTATGAAACTATGACAACAGAACATCTGCATATTTAGAAAACAGTAAGTTAACATTCTTCAGCATAGCGGCTTCAGTTAGGGAAAAGTACTAATGTTTGTCTGGATAAAGATGCGTAAAAATGTGTTGTCGTCTTTGAAGTTTGCTCTTTGATCCTGCTACTTGAGAATGTTGAAATTAACCCATGCTGCTTAATTTAGAACACAAATGCAAGAACTGTCTCCTTCTGGAGAATGCAGAAAATCAGATAAACACTTGGGTAAACACTGGTTTTGCAATGTCTTTAAAAATCCCAATAATGTAGCAAAATCCATAGAGGTATACTCTAGAGGTTTGTCTGTCACCAGTAATTTGGAGAAGTGACATTTATCCCTGTATGAGGGATACATAGGCTATCCAAATTCCACTGCAAATCTCAAGGAAAAGATTAGGTCTTTGCAAGAGACTATGCCTTACTGACAAAAAGTCCAGACTTTTTGGAAGAACTTCCTTCGCTTCAGCCAGAGTTTGAGGCAAGGTGAAAACTCTTGGTGTATGGGCTGTATGAATAACAGAGAGGCTCTTCAACACTAGGAAGCCAATTACATATTGTGAGTATTTGTACCCCCTCTTGCTTATATGGGGTGAACCAGAAAAGAAAAAAAAAATAAAATCCTAGCTCAGTGCTCTCTTTGGTCCTGATCTTGCCAGTCATGCTGAGTGAGCAGAGTCTTGTTTCCACGTGGAGTAGTTTGCAGCAAAATTCACTCAGTGGTTACCTTGGGACACAAGATCTTTTAAAGTGGATCCCTTGTGAAGTATAACAGGATAGGCAGCAGAATTATTTAGCATTAGACATGATTTTGCTCTAAATGTATAGCATTCCAATCATCCCAAAAGTATTACTGCTCAGTGATGTGCAGCTAATGTTTTAAGAGTCCAGGGAGGGGGGAGAAGCCACAACAACTTTTAGTCTCTTACGGGCTGTAAAGGTGTTTTACCAGGCTTTAGAGTATGGAACTAAGGGACCTATTCATATGATTTTTCTGTTCAGCGCTAAAAATACTGTCAAAGATACACACGAGCTGGCAATAAACTTTAACAACGATGTCTGAAAATTATTATGCATTGGTCCTGAGACTTGTACTTTGCCAGGTACTACTGCTGAGTGGAAGAATAATAGAAGGTGAGGATGGACTGAGGTAGCCGTAAGTCATCTTTCTGCCTGGTACATCAAGCCTGATCCTGAAACTAATTTGTTTGTGCTATTGTAGCAGTGGATAGACTGAGCAGTGGATAGAGACCGGCATAGGGCATACAATGTAGATCACTGAGTAAATTGGTAGAATAGATGAGAATACTTATGTAGAGACTGAATAGGTTTTAGGAGCCTATAGGATTATTTTGTCACAGAAGACATGACAGGCTAAAGAATGGTTTTCAAAACAGCAAAGAGCGCTTAAAAAGCCATAGGGAGTGTGTACTAAGGCTACTAAAATTGCCCTTGTTTAACTGGAAAGTCTAATTTAAATGATCAGCACTGTAGGTAGTACTGATAGCAACTGAGATTGATCTGAGACTGGCCTTTAAATTCTAATGTTAGGGATGTCAGAATAAATTTATTTTACTTTTAAGATGGTCCTGCTGGTCTGGCTTCAGTATGCACTCCTATGGCTGTTCGAGGACTCTTCTCATTTGCGTCTACTCTTTTTTTTTTTTTTTTTATCTCTTAAAACTCTTGCACTTTTTCTTTCCTAAATTCCCATCGTCTTCCCTTATGAGCATCTTTTCTTTTTTCCTTTCTGAAGTTCTTTTACCTTACAATTTCTGTTTGATTCCACCTCCCATCGCCTTTGTTTTTATCACCAGGAATCCCTTTTCCTCTACCCCTCCCACCCCCCTTGCCTTTTCCACACCTTCCAAGTATACTTGTAGTTCAGTATCAAGTCCAGGAGGAATGCCACTGGACTGCCATCGCTACTAAACTATATCCTACATTATCTACTCTTCGAACATTGTTTCACCCAGTTTGTGACAGCATATATGAAAAAGTTGTAGCTGAAGTTGACGTGGCTGTGAAGTTTTTTAACAGAGTACATAAGTTGACTTTTTTTTTTCCATGCAACTTTGACAAAATCCTAAACAAACACCTAGAAAGCAATAGGTGGATTTTTTCTTTTTATAAATGTAACTGTAATTTTTAAAGAAAGATTGCAAAAAAGTAGGAGTTCCTAGAGCTTTTAATAGTACTTAGTAGATTCTTGTTCTTTTTCAAGTTGCTCAATATCTCTTTTCTTTTGTTCCTTCTCCCTTCCCCACAAACTCTTCCCTTTGGTGTTTAGGGAAAAGATAGAATTCAACGCTTGTAAGTCTTAGCATTTAAATTTGAAATCCATTCTGATTTAAACTTGAATGAACTTGCTTGGGAGGAAAAGAAAAATCCTCTAGACATCTCATTCTGTAATTTGTTTATTAGGTTCCTTTTGCTGGGATATTCCAAAGGGATGAGGAAGTTTTTGCACATCCTGAAAAAGCCTGATTTTAACTGCAGTGAAATCTTTCCAAGATATTACAGCCCATTTTATTCATGACGTTCCATTATAACCCCACACTTATTATTTGTATTATGGCAAGTCCTCAAGAGCTGGAGCTGATTGATGAAGAGTAACTGATCTAGGCCTACTGGACTGTAGGAGAGAGTCTCCACTTGGAGACCACCACCATCTCTGTGTCACTCCCAGTAAATGGCAGCAACTGTGGTGGCTGCTGTTACTGATTCTGGTACAAATCTGTTTCATGGGAAGTTATAATTCCCTGACTGCAAACTAGGACTATCAAAGCACAGGTGGCATTTCTATGGAGCAGTTTAGATGTGCTAGAATGTTTTGTATGGCAATGGCATAAGCCGGGTTTGAACTGTCAGACTTGTATCCCAGCACTGTAACACAAGCACAGTTCATTCCAGCATGTCCTCTGGCTGATTACTCTGCACTTCCATTAGTATTCCTGTGATCTTGGTTCACCTGAACTGGGAAGGTTGGTTCGTGTTTCTTGTTAAGCATGGGCATAAGGATGTCAGCTTCCACTGGATTTGCACCTGTGCTTTCTTTGCTGTCCTTCTGTTCTTCTCCTGTTTCTGAGCTGTTCTATTTGCTCTTCTTCCCTACAGAGACTTCAGCCCCTCTTCAGCAACTTTAATTATTCTTGGCCTGTACATCTTCTTTAAAGCTCCTTTCAGCCTTTTACTTTCACTGTCCTCTGCATTCAGCTTCATCAGCCTTGCAAACCCCATAGGCTTTCTGAGCTCCCCAGCTCATCAGGACTGTTTCTTTTCTGGCTGTGTACCTCTGTGTCCCTGGCTGTGTGGAGGATTACAGGTCTTAGTATTTTCCCTTGAATCAGAGAAGGGTGAGGACCAAGTCCAGAGCACAAAATACCTGACAGCCAGAAGAGTGGGAGTACGTGTGAATTCACTCTTGTTTTACTAACTCACCACTCTGCAGCCAATACATGAAGCCTGAGCACACGTAAATTCGAATGAGTACCGGCTTTACTAACAGAATTCCATGGTTTGATAATAGGAGAATTTTCATAACAACTGCTCCAGTGGGATTTCTGGTAACTATGGGTTCTTTTTAATTTGATGCGTCCATCAAGTTGCAAATCTTGTCAGTTAAGGAAGGACAGAAATAAGTCTACCCCATCAACCAGAAAAAAAGTGAGGGAAGGCTATTTAATTTCTTTCATTTGCTGCATTTATTGAAGAAACTGTGTATAAGTGTTTTAGGGGAATGGAATAGAAAAGGGGAAGAAAAACCTCTGTGGGGAGCCAGATTTCTCATGAAATGCTTGAAGATTAACAGAGAGGGGATAAAAAGCCCTAGAAACTTTTCAAAAGGAAGACCTATGGTGGTGCAAACTGAGGCAATTTTTTGCTTTTTCAAGTCTCCTTGAACTCAGATTTTTCTCATCTGTGTGTGAAGTAAAGTTTAGAGCATTTCCTGTTTTTCTGATCCTGCTTTCTACTAAGTTTGCAAGTCTCCAACTTCTCTCTGAGCCTTTACAGTGTTCTTCTCTAGTGGGAACCATCCCTTGGGTTCTTCCCCCACAAATAGTTCTTTGGTTTATAAAGGAAGCATTTTTATTTTGTTTTTGTTGCTGCCGCCCAAGACTGACAAATGGGTTTAGTCCCAGGCTCTTCCTTCAATTATTAATGAAAAATATTACATTACCTGAGGCTAACCCAATGTTGCGTTCCATTTCCAAGCCTTTGGCAACCAGCAATCTTATTGCTGTCTAAAATGCAGAGAAAAAAAATCCTGTGCCTGTTCCATTTTACTCCTCTGCTTCTGTCTCTCCTCCCTCCCTTAAGAAATACTTTTCTGTGTGAATTGCAGGATGAATCCAATGAGTTTGCTAAGAAAGCATTGTGATAAATAAAAGTTGACATCATGCAGTCTGATTGTCACTTGTTTAGGATTTAAAGTATCGATTTCTAGACATTATAGAGATTTAGACATGGGTTAATTAAACATTTGCATACATGTGTAGAACAATATATTGTATGGTCCAATAATATGCACTTTAATCAGAATCTGTGGGTGTTGTGTGTTTGCTTGTTCCATGTTAATTGGTATCGTGCTGGCTCCTAGCTTAGGTCTTTGGCTAGATGGAACAGAATAGACATGGTGTTTTAAATATTTTAATTAGGACCAGCAGTTCCCGGCTCGCTCATTTCTCATTGGATTGTTTTTCATGCATGAATAAATTAGCTAGCATGGAAGTACTTTGCAGAAAGTAGTTGCCCTCTAGCCATAAAATGAGTCCTGTTCATTAATACTTTAATGAAATTAGCTGTGAGCAAAATATCATTCCTTTTAACTGTGTTCTAATTTCTTAATTTTAATTAGGCACATAATTGTAGTATACTGAAATTATCTTAATGTACAGCAAGAAAAGTTCTATCACCATGGGCCTGTGGCTGAAACTTGAGCATACTTGCAGCATATTTCAGCTTGCAATTTTTCTCTTCTACTTTTCCTAGCTAATCAAAATCTTTTCCTTACTTTCTGTTATTGCAACATGATGTCAGGAACTGACTAATGCTATTGAATACTTGGAAAATGAAAAAAATAACTGATGCCATGTTTTGTTGTTGGCAACATTCATTGGACAGCCCAAATTTTAAAGCCCAACATAACAACCCAGGAGCATTTCTAGGAAGCATAGAACACACACAGCAGTAACTTTTTCCCCTGAGATTTCCCATGTTTTGCTAACCTTAGATTGCCACATTTACTTTATAATTTTACAAACTGAGATATGAAGCAGTGAAGGTGTATGAAAGCTAAGAAATTTAGAATTTGGCAGCTCTGGCATAAGTCATCTTTAGTATAGAATTTAACTAGCATAAATTAGTTTAGATGCAGCTTGTTTTCACTTGGCAGATACTGTTCTGCTGCATGGAATTTCTTACTGCAAAAGGCAAGGGTATTCTGGCAAAACCATCAGTTATGCTATCTGCCAGTAAGTTTTGAGTGAATATCTGTATCCTGATAGAGGACTGGGGGGAGAAACTATAATTATTTTCTTTTAGGAGAGCTTCAATTGAAATTTATGTTGGTGGAGATTTAAACTTCAGCCTTCACTACTTTGCTAAGACCTGCAGAGAACTGAGGTAAGAAGCTAGCAATGAATCTTGAAAGTTTTAAATAGTGAAAATAGTGCATGTGAGTATTTAGCCCTAAAGTTTTTGCATCCACATCCATTGAAAGCTATGGTTTGTATTTATCATATTCTTAAGCAAAGAGTATTTCAAACAATAGTGTCTCCACAGATATGAAATGCAGACTTTGACTCAAGTAATTTTAAGATCAAATAACAGTACACTAGCATCTTGAACCTAGTGGTTTTATACAGTGATCTCTTCCTCTCATACTGCAAAAGTCTGCAGTTCTGTCTGGAACATGCCTCTCCAAAGCTCCTGTGAAATCCATAGTGCAAAATGCAGGTGAGCTCCAAGATAGCTCCCTTCTCCCATGGAGGGGATGCACGTTAGTGCTGCTGGCCATTTTACCAGAGTGACAGGACCTTTGTCTTTGCTGAAATTGAATTTCTGATCAAAATCCTTTTTGGTGGCATATTTCACTGCCTGCTGTAATTGGCACCTGCTCTAAATAATATTGATATTTCTTATTTAAATAATGTATTATGACTAATTGTAATACTTCATTATGCCCACAATTAAGTGAACTGAGGTTAGTTTACAATTAATACTAATACTAGTTGATGTGCAATTTGAATGTAATTTGCTGCTGTTAGCAGATTGCCAGTGGAAAGACGAAAGCTAAGGGATTTCTTGTTTCCAGTGGCAATCTTGTTTTTCTAGACAAACAGTTTTAAATAAAATGCAAGTTATATTCAGATAACCAGCAAAATAATTACACTAAACATTTTGGTTTTATTTCTGATTAATTATTGTCATTCTTATGTTGGCTGACACACACTCAGCCGCACACACACACCCTGCTTTGGAGACCTAATTCTAATTATCATCTATTAAAGATTAGTAAAATTAATGCAGCAGATCTTTAATTGTTTTATGTTATGGGATATACAAGGTAAGTTAGAATACTCTGGCTTCACATGAGGCAATCTTCAGTACGATGCATTTGTATCAGGATGGTTAGCCTGTGTTTGATAACAGATTACTCTAACAGAAGCTCTAAAAAGGAAAAGGGGAGGGCTGGAAGTGTGGCGTGTAGCTTCAGCCACTGGTAGCAAATGTTACAGACAGCAATTATTCTGAAGAAAGGAAATCCTGAGGTATTTCTTTCTTGTAACAAAACCTGTTTAGGTGTAAGTATTCAGTGGCTTCCAAGTTTTCTGTACCTTGAAAATTATTTCCTGTAGAGGTAAATGACCTGGGCAGATGGACAGTAGTTGGTTTGATCTACTTCACCGGTCAAAATTCTTCAGGCCCTTCCAGCATCAGAAGATAACTATAAAATGTGCTTCAGTAGCAAATTCAAAATGCATCATCACCATGCTCAGTTTACTGACTTGAAGCAATCATATTGGAAAAATAACCTCTCTGACTTCTTATAGACTCCCCTATAAAGAGACCTATAGAGAAGTTAAATTTAAAAAGGCTTCAGTCTTTTCTTTATATGATCAGGTAAGACACTTATGAATCAGAGCTGAACTGATGTTATGTAAACTTAGGAACTGCAATCTAAAACCTGCATCGCAGCTGAAGTAAAAGACAAAACAATAAAAAGCATAAGCGCCAAGGGGATTTGAGTAATGAGCAACATAAATGGGTGGATCAAAAAGCTGTTGCAACATCCATGGGCTCACACAATTGTAATTGGGGTTCTTTTCTCATTTCTGTGACAGTACAGTTACTTAGTCTGCATTTTGGAGTAAGGTAGTGGACACTAAGACAGTATTCAGCTACCAAAAAGGGAATATAAGCAGTGGGAATGAAATTACTTACAGTACAATTCATCGAGGAAAGAAGAAATACATAAATGAGTCAGAGTTCACTATGTGACATTATGATATGCCACCTGCACTACCAACATATTTCTGGCACAATTAAAATGTGCATGTCTGTAAACAAGCATAGAGTGAGATTCATTTCCCATGCCCATGGCCTGAATCAAACAGCTTAGGATGTAAGGAGGGGAGAATGACACATTGTGTTGCTTGGAAGCAGAACATGGGGTGGCACAGCCACAACAGAGCATGTGCATGCCTCAGTGCTTTGTGATCTTGGGCTTGTGTTCTGTAGCTGTGATGTTCAGTGCCTCATTTTCAAAACATCAACTTAATGTGTAAGTTGTTGGGGTGTGGTTCCGTCACTCCCCTGTTAGTTTACAGCGTACATATGGTTGGATTAAACATGTTCTTTTTAAACCTTTATTTACCTTTGATTTAAAGTTTAGTTGCTCGTATTTTTTTAAACAATGGAATCTAGATCTACAGAGTGTCCAGAATTACAAAAATGTTGATTTATTTGGAAGTTTACACTATAACGTTGCTAGTTTTAGTGATCTGATTGCTACGTAATTCTAATCTAGATTTTTGTTTGGTTTCTTTTGGGTTTTTTGTTGTTGTTTGTTTTTTTTTAAAAGAATGCTATGAATTCTCACATTGTCTTCTGAGTACATCACTACTCATTTTAAAATGATTTAAAACCCCCCAAAAAGTTATTAGAAACCCAGAATCAGGAGAAATGCTGGGAGCTGTGAAAACCCAAATTGGGACCATTTAAAAAAAACAAACAAACAAATAAAAGCCTTCCACATAATTTTTAACTTAGTCATACGGTTACCAGATAACTCAGAAGCTACCTGAGATGTGTTTCTTTTTCTAGAGGACCAAAAGCTAATTTGGGAGAAACTAGATTTATTTTACCAGGTCAGAAAACAACCCAGAAATTTCAAGTGATCTTGATAGAAGACATGGTTGAACTGATTTGGAAAGAGAGGTAGACGAAACATTATTGTAATGAAAATCCTTTACTGAATTATTTTTCCTTTATCCATGAGACTTTTTAGACTTAAGAATTAAGACATTCTAAGCCAAAAAGCCTTCCCCCAAATCTTATTTCCCTCTGTCTTTCTAAATATCTGTATGTCATAGGATTTATTTATCAACTGTAACATTAGCATTAAAAATCCTTGTAGGTTCCCTGTTGTTATTCCAAGAATGCCATTTTTAAGGCACCAATCACTCTTTGCAGATTGTATGTGCCTTCAGTCAGTGGCGCATCTGATTTCATTGTAATTATGTTATCATTTAGATTAATCAGTATTTTCCAGTTTTAGTTGATGAGAAAATTACAAGTTGAGCACAGTATTCCTAATAAAAATGCAAACCACATGGTAAGTAAAAGAAAGCTGGAGAACAGTGGGTCTTTAATATCTTGTACCTAATTCTGAAGTCCAAAAATTGCTGCTTACTGTTGCTGCAACTTAGACAAATCCTTCATCAGAATGTCAGAAGCTAACAGCATATTCTTTCAGAGGGTGAATGCTGTTCATTTATGTAGTTATGGAAAATTTCCTTTTACACTTGTTTTTTCCAGTGTGCAGAAATCCTAGCTGTACCAGTGAACTACCTGCTTTGAAATTCTGTATCTCTTCTCAACATAGCATTTGTCTTGGAAAAAAACATTTTTCTCTTCAGAAAAAACATAAATCCTTCTCCAGTGTTATCTGCTGTGGATGGCAGTTTTGACTGATTCTTTTTTTGTGGTCAGTTTTGTACACTTCAAGGTGATTTGTATTTCAAGAAGTACTGAAGGCCCTTTCCATCTGCAAATTATGGAAGTCTTTAATGGAATCAGAGAAGTGTGTTATGGAGTTAGGCATGGTGAGTCATGGCAGAGGATCAAAGACTTTAATTTTAAGTGTTCATTGCCCTTTTTTTCTTTATCTGGTATTGGTGTTAATCCTTTTTAAAAGTAAATAGCAAGTATTAGTGTTTCTAATAACATAAGTGTCAGTTGGACTTGGAATGTCTCTGCTATAAATAGTTTTTATAAATAAGGGGGAAAGGTGTCTGTGCTACAGCTCAGAAGTATTTAGTGTGTGCAATGAGCATAATTAGATAATCGTAATGGTGTGGGACAAAATCTGCCGGCTGTGCTACTCCATTTGAACCTTTATCATCTGTGGCCTGAGTAGTTATCTCCAGTTCCAAAAAAGCTCATGTGGAATTTCTCTTTTCCTTCCTGCTTGTGCATCTTCTTCCAAAACACTTTCTGCAGTCTTTCATGAAGAGTTACTGTATTTTCTGAGAGCATCAATCATACCATCTGCAAGCTCCGAGTTCTTTATGACCTTCTCTTTTACTTCCATCCAAGCACATAAACAATCGTGCTATTATATATCTGTGACAGAATTTGCTTCTAATGACAAAGGACTGACCATGACATTTGGCATCAAATGCGTGGAAAAGAAGTCTAGCTCATAGATAACTTCCTAGTAACTTACCTCAATTCAAATAGCTAATACAAGGATCCAGTGCTGAGAAATTAAACAAAACCAAGGAGAATATTTTTCCACTTTGTATTTTTGCCAAAATGCAAAAGATGGCACTAGACAGCAGGGAAGGATGTTTGATAAATGTCTGGGATCTGGCTTTCCTTTTAAATATACTGAGTTTTAGAAGGTATTGTGTTTTTATAGGAAAAGCATTGGCTCCCGTAGTAACAGGTTAATATTCTGTTGCAGAGTATAAATGAAAAAAAAAATCACAAACCAAACAAATCAACACAATACATGAGGGAAAAGTGATGTGAGCTTCCACTGGCCTTGAATGCCCTGCCTTATAAAATGTAAAAGAGCAATTTCCGTGTTACCTCTCTCTGAGGGTTAGGTATTTTTCTTCTGTAATAATGAATGTATCAAGGTGTTTTGTGGAGCCTGTAAAAATAATATAAGAATCCACAATCCCATCAGTATTTTTCTAACAAATATTGTCAGACTTCACAATAGAGTGACATCAGTGTGCTGCCACACAATACCATTGTATTAAAGTACTCATTAAATTTATGCAGATGGTTGTTTCTTCCTGAGGAAGATGTATTGATGTTTACCATTATGAATATGAAATTGTTAATTGTGGATTTTGAAACTTCGGGTGGCATTTTGAGGATGCAATTTATCTTATGACAAAATTTATCCTAATAGAGCTGTGTTGAGCTCTCAGAATGACAAAACCAGCAGGGCAGTCAGGCATACTGTCCCTGGGGAAAAAGAACTCTGACATCTCTCTGAATATGGTATTTCTGCTGTTTTTATCCAGGACTGATACTAAATATGCTTTGTTTTCAGCTATTAAGGGCATGATACTGCATTTCAGTTACTTGTAAGGGTGCTCCAGGTCTGTGAAGAGCATAAGCTATATGTTTTAAAAAGCAGTTGTTGTTGTTGTCATTTAGAAGTGTAGAGATTCCTGATGTCTGAGATATCCCTTCAAACTGGGCCTCTTGAGGTTAATGTTCTGCAGCTCAGCTTTCCCAGGTAGAGCGGGTATGCACTTTGATGCGAGTGTTGTGTTCATGCCCTCACGTCCCAGCAGAAGAAATGGCAGTGTGAGCCTTCTGAGGAAGCACCAACAGCCACCTCTCCTGCAGGGAGGTCAACTATTGTGTCTCTGCTATGAAAAGGGTGGTTTAGTGGCTGGTGATAAACGGGTCTCTTGATGATGACTGATTTCAGTATTGTTTGATCAACCTCTTGCTGAGGTCAGTCTCCTATCTTCCTGATCTGCCTTCCCCAAGTGACTTGTGCTTGCCAAGCTACAATACAAAGTGATTTTTTAAAAAACAAACAAACAAAAGCACACAACGCAAAAATAAAACAAAACAAACAAACAACAACAAAAAAAACCACACACACAAAAAATAAACACCACCATATAACACCACAACAAAACAAACAACAAAACAACACAGGTAACTTGTTTCCTCGTGACACAAATTGTTTCTGTCATGGTTCAAGAGGAATGTGTCTCGCTGCCTGTAGAAAATGATCATGAGGCAATGGCTTGATGTAGAAGGGAAGATTAGGCTGATGGGAGAAAGAGTGGAAGGTTTTATTTTGAGTGAGGAAGATGTGTTGCTGGCTCAAGCTTATGATATATATATATATTTTAAGATTATTATAAAGTATAGAACTAGATATTTTTGC